>CM040622.1:2166363-2424613 GCA_022817965.1 Solanum lycopersicoides | reverse complement strand
CTAAGAATTGTGTCAAAGAGTTTTTCCTATTGTGCTCTAAAAAAATTATTAAAGACGAAAAAGCTCAAACAATTTTTATTGATTATTTATATCACTGTAAATCTGTTATATAGTTATTCATTATTCAATAGTTCTAAAAACACTTTTAGTGGCAACTATTATAGATATTAGAAGCGATTTGTGTTGCCTGAAACATAATTTTAGTGGCGACTATTAAGGTATAGCAGCGACTTTTGTTGCCACTAACACAATTTTAGTGGCGACTGTTATTGGTATTAGTAACGACTAGAGTTGACTAAACAGATTTGTGTTGGCGACTATAATAGGTATTCTCAACGACGCCACTAAAAACACACTTTTAATGTCGACTATTATCAGTATTAGTAACGATTTGAGATGCCACTAAAACCAACACGACATTATATATATAATTTATGTATTCATCATCTCTAGCTAGTACGTACTCTTGCATTTCTACTTGTTTGCGTAATTTTCAAAGTCGACCCAGGAGTTCCCCCAAACACTTCAGCAAGGCTTCTAACATCAAAGTAAGCCCTCATCATGAAGTGGTCAAGGGAACTCTAGGGAACACCTTGATAGTATACGTGAACTATTATGTTTATCATCCGCAACTTGTACTCTTATAGATTTATACGTGAACTATTATGTTCATCATCCACAACATGTACTCTTATACTTCTTTTTGTTTGTTTGTGTAAAATTTCAAAGTGAGTCCAAGAGTTCCCCCAAACACTTCAGTAGGGCATCAAACAATGAAGTAAGCCCTAATGAAGCGGTAAGGGGAACTCTAGGGAACACCTTAATAGACTTAAAACTCATTTTTGTTCATCATCTCCAACATAGTTAGTAGTATACTCTTGCATTTCAAACTTGTTTGTTTGATGTTGTTACACCATAAGTTCCTATTTATAACATTGTTTTTATAAAGATATTTCATCCCAAATGTGAAAGTGGGATTTGAACTAGGATATGGGGTGCATGACTCTATATTGAAGGTGGCTACAAATATGAGTAATATTAAAGTTTGAGAATATATCATGAAAAAGCTAATTCCTTCTTGTCTATTCATCTCATATTGTACTTTTTCTTTTTTTCTTTTCATTTCTTCAAGTTTGAGTAGTGGCCTCACTTGATAATTCTTATATCAAAGTTTTTACTTATGATATTTAAAACTTGTTCAACTTAGTTTTTTCATTTGTATAATTCGATTATTATTATTTGATTTTTCAAAATTTTTTATATATGTCAAATTTCTTTTAAATACATTTAAAGAATCATATACGTATTCACATCGCGATTTTTAAATAATTTAACTCTTGTACCATAGAGGGGTGTATATTTTTATGAAGATATTCCAGATATCTTGTCCAATTTGCTTTATAATTTGATAATAAAATAAAAAAGTGTCAACAAAAAAAAAATAACGTTCATGAGTCCATTTTATTTGTGCATGGAATGTTCCCACTTTATTTTGGTAGCTAAAAGCTTAGACATGTAATTTAATCAGAGAATTCTTCTAAATATTTTATAATTTGTTGAATTTTTTTTTTTTGTGTGTGTGGGGGGTTGTTAAAAAGAATAGAAAGAATATTAGAAGACCATTTATATTCATTTTTGCCTTCACTTGGATAACAATGAAGGCCAGGTTCAATATTAAATAAAATCTCAAGGGGTATATTCTTAGCATTATCAGTGTAATTGTTTGTTCCAGGGAATATTACTTCTATTCATAATTACTCCTCTATTAAGTTGGGCACGTTTCTTAAGAAATAATAATTAATATAAATATTTTATATAATATTCGTATTAATTGATGTTTAGTTTTAATTTAGATCTACTAGGAAAATAATTAATTGGAAAACTACTTTATTAGACAGACGTTTTATACCATATATACTAAATTCTACCTATAGTTTTCAAAAATAATTATGTATCTTACACTAATTTCAACTCATCAATTAATTCGATCAACTCATCAACAATCACTTTGAATTTGATCTTAACTTGAAAATTTCTTAACTGGTCGTGTATACCTTAATAAGTCTTTTTTAGATTCTCGAAATTTTGAGATTCCATTGTGAAACATGTTGAGATTGATGGGCATTTGTGTTTGTATAACTTAGTCAAATGTGTCATTAGTCAATCTTGTGTGGAATTGTTTTTCCTTAAATTTTTATAATCTGCATTTTTTCTTTAAATTTATTCCTATCGAAGGTGCAAGGACTTCTGCAATTCTACATCTTATAGATTTTGAGCTATGATTTTTTTTTTTCAAGATTAGAATTAGAGTAAATGACCATAGATCTGAATATAATAGTTAATATTATAGAGATAAAATTATTTTGGCTAAACAACCGATTGATGACAAGTATATATAATGATTATTACAAGAATCATGAGGATTTTGGTGACGAGAAAGATTAGTAGATATTATTATTTTACACTTTCGAACAAAATAAATGATAAAAATGATGATAAAGGTTTGGGGGGGGGGGGTTGTGATGATATGCCTCACAAAGGAAATAATGTAGATAATGACAAAAATAATAATAACGGTGATGGAGATATTGACTTTGAGTCTTCTAAAAAGATAATGATGAAAACAATACGGGCAGTGATGATGACGATGTTGATGATGATATTGGAGATCTAAGAGATGATTATGTGTTTCATCATCATAAACATCATCTCTAGAAACTCCAATATTGTTCACCATCAATATCGTCATCAGCATCGTCCTTATAATCTCCATAATTATATTTGTTAGAAAACAAAATAAGAATTACCAACATCGTCATTATCTTCCTCATCATCTTCGTAATATTCATTGTGGTATGTCTAGAGAAAAAAATTAATGGAACAAGTTTAATTTTTGTAATAAACCTGTCAGATATATATATAACAAAAAATTGTCTATTGAACTCATAATTCCGATGTGGTTCTGATGTGGTCTATCAACCACTTGCCATAAATTTTCTTGTCATATTAGTAGTGTCATTTAAAATTTTGTACCTTATTTTAATTAATGTTAGTTACTTACTAAAGTAATAAATATGAATCTGGTCAAATATTAAGAAATCAAATCATAAAGTCTATATTTGACCAATATTGGTAGAGTGATAAATATGAATCTGGTCAAATCATAGAAAATCAAATTATAAAAATCATTATTTGACTAATAGTATAAATATGAATCTGGTTAAATAATAAGAAATTAAATCACAAAAATAATTATTTGACGAATAGTAATGGTGTTTTAGGATATGCTTTTGTTCACTAAAAAGGAGCTGATAAAAAAAGTCACATAAATAAAATATATCGAAATATCATAATTTGAAAAGAAAATAATTAAGTGTGTGATTCATCATATGCAAATATTACGTCAAAAAAACTAAGAATTGTGTCAAGCGTTTTTGTGAGTGTGCTCTAAAAAATGATTAAAGACGAAAAAGCTCGAATAATTTTTATTGATTATTTATATACTAGTGCATTGTATTACCAAAAAATACATAATATTATTCAATAGTCCTGAAAACACTACATAATACATATATAATAGTCTAGAAACAAAAAAAAACATGAAAGAAAAATATTAATCTAGAAAAGGATAGCAAAAAAACACTACATGATGTTCTTGAGGGTCCTTGAAAGCCATTTAGGAGCTTTTCCATTAACAACAACCTAAGCATGTTTGAATATTCAATCAATGTGGTGGATATGATAATTATTATTCAATAAGCTAACCTTCAAAATTCAACTTAATATATATCATTTGTTTGTGTAAATTTCAAAATCAATATCTGGGAGTTCCCCCAAAAACTATAATAGAGTATTAAAATGAAGTAATTAGTTCTTCCTGAAGTGGTCAAGGGTATTGTAGGGATCACCTTGATATATAGATGTAGACATGAATCATTGCATTCATCATTTCCTGTACTTTTCAGCTTGTCCTATTTCGTTTCTACTTGTTTGTGTAAATTTCAAAGTGAATCACGAATGCCCCCAAACACTTCAACAGTGCATTAAAAATGAAGTAATTAATTCCTCATGAAGTGGTCAAGATAACTCTTCGGGATTACCTGGATAGATGTAGACATAAATCATTGCATTCATCATTTCCACTTTCTATCTTGTACTTTTACACTTCTACTTGTTTGTGTAAATTTATAAGTGAACCTGGGAGTTTCCTCAAACACTTCAATAGGGAATTAAAATAAAGTAATAACGCCCTTATGAAATGGTGAAGGGAACTTTCGGAAACACCTTGATAGATGTATACATGAATCATTGCACTCATCATATCTAGCTTGTACGTTTGCACTTCTATTTTTTCGTGTAAATTTCAAAGTGAACCCGAGAGTTCCCCCAAACACTTCAGGAGGGCATTAAAATGAAGCTATTAAACCATCATGAAGTGGTCAAGGGAACTCTTGGGATGACCTTGATAGATATAGATATGAATCATTCAATTCATCATTTTCAGCTTGTACTATTGCACTTCTACTTGTTTGTGTAAATTTCAAAGTGAACCCAGGAGTTCCCCCAAACACTTCAGTAGGACTTCAGAAATAAAGTAATTAAGCCCTCATGAAGTGGTCAAAGGAACTCTCGGGAACACCTTGATAGACGTAGCCATGAAGCATTGCATTCATAATCTACCTCTAGTTCTCTTGCACTACTACTTTGTTTGTGTAAACTTCAAAGTGAACCCGGGAGTTCCCCCAAACACTTCAGCAGGCATCAAAAACAAAGATATTAATCCCTCATGAAGTGGTCAAGGGAACTCTCGAGAATACCTTGATATATATAGAAATGAATCATCGTTCTATCATCGTCTCCCGTTAGTACTCTTCCACTTCTACTTATCTGTGTAAATTTCAAAGTGAACCTAGGAGTGCCCCCAAATACTTTAACAAGGCATCAAACACGAAGTAATTAAACCCTGATGAAGTGGTCAAGGAAACTCTCGGGAACACCTTAATAGACTTGAGAATCATTTTTGTTCATCATCTCCAACTTGTACTCTTGCACTTCCATTTGTCTATTTAATCTTGTTACAACATACACTCCTATTTATATTGTATTGGTAAGACAATTCCATGCAAGATATGAAAGTAGGGTTTGAACTTGGATATGTGGTGACATTTTATTGAATCTGGCTACAAATATGGGAAATATTAAAGTTTGAGAATATCATAAAAAAGTAATTCCTTCTATATAGACCTTTTCCCTTTCATCCCATATTGTACCTTTTCCCTTTTTTCTTTACATGTGTTTAAGTTTAAGTGATGGTTTCACTTGCATAATTCTCATACCTAATGTTCTAACTTGATATTAATTATGCATAAATTAAATCTTGCATCAATTTGCTGAAAATAATGGATTCATTGTCCTATAATTCTGACTATTAATAATTTTTCTTATGCATATCAATTTTCTTTTAAATAAATTTAAAGAATTATATAACAGTTCACGATGATATTTTTAAATACTTTGACTCTTGTGTGACAGAAGGGTTATATATTTTATAAAGTTATTCTAGATCTTGTCCAATTTGCTTTATGATTGGTAAAATAGAAAGATATCAACAAATAATGTTGAGTCAATCTTATAATTGTGCATGGGTTGTTTTCCCTTTGTTTTTGAATAAATTTTTTCCTTCACAATATAGACCAGGTTCAATATTATAACCTCAAGAAGTATATTCTAATCCTATATGTACCAAAGAATATTTTTTTAATTTATACTATTTTTTCCCTTGCTCATCTCTTTAGTAGAAGGGAAAAATCCTTAGTAGGAAGTGTCGTCCTCCTTCCAAATGGGACTCTACACAACGAAAATTAGGGACGAACAAAATTGAATCGAAAATCATACCAATCAAAATAAATTTGAAAAAAAAAAATTTACTAGTGATTTTGGTTTGACATAGATAGTTTGTAATTAAAGAAAAAAATCTCGTCTATATTGGGTTGGGCGGGTTTTAACTTTAATAGGTATTAGCTGGGACTTGTGTTGCCACTAAAAACAACCTTTTAGTGGCGAGAATTATTAGTATTAGCAGCGACAAGAGTTGCCACAAAATTGAATTTTGGTGGCGACTATTATGGTATTCGAAGCGACTTGTGTTGCCACCTAAAAATACACTTTTAGTGGCGATTATTATAGATATTAGCAGCGACTAAAGTTGCCACTTGCCACTAAAACTCACTCGACATCATATATATAATTTTAAAAAAATATTTTACACAACAGTACTTACTTAGCTTTTGAGATAATTTAGAAATATTTCCTACACTTTTTGATAATTTTGTCTTTTAACATATTATTTCAAATTTGACTTCGATTTTTGAATAGTTCATAACAAAGCTCAAATCATAATCTAACCATTACTATTGCTAACCAAAAAAAAAAAAAATCACATATTAAAAATGATAATAATATTAAATATTCGTTCTTTAGTTATATATTGGTTTACACTTATTTTAGCATGGTTTTTACTTTAAAATTATAATCATTTTCAGTTTGACTTATTTATTTGCAAGATTTATTTTATGTGATTCCATTATTATTTTTGTTGAATATTTTAGAGTATCACTCATATCTTGTGTTAATTTCTTAAGAAACACCTTAGATTATATTTTGGAAAAAACTAAAGAAATAGTTGAAATACAAGTTAATTACATGTTAGTATGAATATTTTACGGAAAGAAATCCGAGGTTGAAAAATCTGAATTTATTAGCAGTTTGGTTTGGTTTGTAGATTTTAAAACATAATATAAATTATTTGATTTTTATTTTAAGAAATTCGAACCAACTCAATCTATATACACTCCTAGCAAGAATCTAATTAATCGAACTCCAATCATAAAAAAGATATTTTTCAAGTACTACACCATTTTTATCCGGAATAAATTAAATAAAGTGTCTAACACATCAAACAAATCCAACCAAATTTATCAATAGGTACAAGCTTTTTTCTTCTACATTTTTTGCTGATTTTTTGTATTTCTTTTATTGTGCAATTTTTTTTTCCAATGAGTATACAATGTAGCTCAAAATGGATAATTATACGGCTAAAATAAAGCTCTAGGTAATTAAAGAACAAAAATTAACGTCCAATCTTCATGACTTTAATTGTTTGTGTAATTTTCAAAGTGGATCCGAGAGTTCCCTCAAACACTTCAGCAAGGCTTCAAATTAAACAATGAAATATTAATCTCTCATTAAGTGGTCAAGGGAATTTCAGGGATAGATTTATACGTGAACCAATATTATATTCAGCTTCTCTAGCTAGTACGTATTCTTTTACTTCTACTTGTTTGCGTAATTTTCAAAGTCAACCCAGGAGTTCCCCCAAACACTTCAGCAAGGCTTCTAACATCAAAGTAAGCCCTCATGAAGTGGTCAAGGGAACTCTAGGGAACACCTTGATAGATTTATACGTAAACTATCATCATTCACAGCCAACACTCCTACACTTCTATTTGTTAAATTTCAACGTTAGTCCAGGAGTTCCCCCAAACACTTCAGCAGGACATCAAACAATGAAGTAAGCCCTAATGAAGCGGTCAAGGGAACTCTAGGAAACACCTTGATAGACTTGAAAATCATTTTTGTTTAATACTCTTGCACTTCAATTGTTTAATAATCTTGCATTCCTACTTGTTTGTTTAATGTTGTTACAACATACATTCCTATTTATAACATTGTTTTTATAAGAAAATTCCATCCCAAATGTGAAAGTGAGGTTTGGACTATGATATGGGGTGACACTATATTGAATGTGGCTACAAATATGGGTAATATTAAAGTTTGAGAATATATGAAAAGATAATTCCTTCTTGTCTTTTAATCTCATATTGTACTTTTGCCCTTTTTTCTTTTCTTGTCTTAATGTTTGGGTAATGGATTCACTTGCTAATTCATATGCCAAAGTCTTAACTTTGATATTTAAAATTTATTAAATTTAGTAGTTTTTCATTATGGTCCTTAATTATAACTTCTATTTGAAAAATATTTATATATATTTGGCTTCACTTTAATGACAATGCAGACCAGGTTCAATATTTACTGTATTCATAATTATTCCTCCATTCTTTTTTAGCTTGAACTTTGTGTATCTCTTAATAAATAATGATTAATATGAGTATTTTATATAATATTTAAAGTAATTGATGTTTAGTTTTAATTTAGATCTACTAGGGAAATAACTACCGAAAAAACATTTTTATTAGATATACATCCATACCCGTCATATATACTAAATTTTATTCATATTTTCAAATAATTATATATCTTACCATTTCAATTAAGAATTTTCCACCAAAAACTGAGGAATATACACCTAGATATTTGCATTTGCGCAACTAAATACACTAAATTAGGGATAGAGAAAGCAAGATGGAGAGGGAGACGAACTACATAGTCATGTATCTCAGATACATGTGAATCATACTAGATACATATATACCATATATATAGGAGAGTACTGCGAAATGGGAGCATGACGAACGAAAATTATGAGGTACAAATTTCATAAATAAACATTGATTTAATTAAAATCAAAATTTAAGAGGTAAAAAAATTCATTTTGGTCAGGTTGAACCTGGTCACAATTGTGTGTGAAATTCAAAAAATGGAATCACATTTTTTTGTAACAAGTAACCACAAAATCTATATAACTCAAAGGGGTTTTGTGAGATAAAGAATCAACCAAGGTACACATAAATCACTCATATAATAATAAATAATATTCCAAAATAAACATTCATCAATTCAATGAACCAATACTCATAACAATCAATCTAACAACAAAACAAATTTAAAAAAAAAAAAAAACTTACATAGATGCTATCAAAGTAAAATTAAAATATTTCATTTATCAATCCAATAAATTCAAATGAAATAGGGCACTAATTAGACTTACCATAAAATTATATTTAGACAATTAATTTAGGATTCTCCATCATTTATAAGAGTACAACTTGGGCAATTTATGTTCCTATCAAACAAATTTTTCATACAATTTAAGTGAAACATATGTTTGCATAACATCTTTAATATTGTGGATCCTCCAAATATATTATCTTCACATATTTTGCAACTCTTAGTTGAAATAGTTTTTGCCAAAACATTACGATCATTTTCATTTATTTGCTTGTATATGTGTGACATATTAATCTTCACACCAAGTCCCAACACGTATCGATCATCAACGAGCACAGAACAATGACTATATTTATGTGCCGATTCGATCAACTCATCAACAATCACTTTGAATTCGAAGATCAATGGAACTTGAAAATTTCTTAACTGGTCGTGTATAGCTTGATAAGTCTTTTCTGGATTCTTGAAATCTTGAGTTTCCATTGTGAAACATGTTGAGATTTGTGGACATTCGTGTTTGTATAATTTACCAGAATTATCATACAAAAGATGTCCGATCTCACAAATAAATTGAATTATTACTAATTCAAATGCAAAAGAATTATGGAGATTTATGGGGGGATTTTCAGGGCACCCTAAGGTGTAATACAAATTGGATTCTTCATAAGCAAAAATCTCCATGGTAAAATAAATTAATTAACTTGACTAAATATTATTAGATGGTTTAAGAATTTATAGATAAAATCCTAAACTTTCTCTGGAAAGGATTTAAGTATTTTACTATAATTGTTAAACTTGGTTTAGTAATAGTTAACATACATGCATGTACGTTTTCTGACTTGGTATTTTAGTTAATAAATTTAAGGTTATTCTAAGTTTAGATCGTTGGATTTATAAGATGTGAACGGAAAATGAAAAGTTGTGTCTTTTTATGAAGAATTGTGGCTTTTTCGATCAAGAGTTGCGACTTTTCAAAATGTTGCGTCTTTTCTGAATCAGTTGTGACTTTTCTGAAGAGTTGTGATTTTTCTAAAGAGTTGCGACTTTTTTAAAAGGTTATGATTTTTTCGAAGGATTGTAAATTTTCCAAAGGATTTGTGACCTTTCCGATAAGCAATGGAGAAGAGCCAGATTCATATATTATTATTCACTTTCTCATAGTTTTAAAGTATTCTTTTTTTTTTCTTTTACCTTTTTTTCCATAATTAACACAACACAACAACGCCCACAAGTCCATTATATCAACCAATAATACTAATCAATCTAACAAATATACAGATTTAAAAAACATATATAAACAATCAATAATAAAAATAAATTTTTTATTTATAAATCCAATAAGCTCAAATTTAAAAAAAAAAAAAAAAAAAAAGGCCCTTAAACCTAATTAGGGTTTGCCATTATTGATATAGGAGTACAATTAGGGCAACCAATATTCCTATCTAACCAATTTTTCATACATTTGAAATGAAACGAAACCTATGTTTACATGACATTTTAATAATTGAAGAACCTCTAAAAATGTCTTCACATAAATTGCAACTCTTATTAGGTACAATTTTTGCATTTATTTGCTTGTATTTGTGCAATATATTAATCTTCACACCAAGTTTCAACACGTAACGATCATCAACAAGCATAGAACGATGGATATATTTATGTGCCAATTCAATCAACTCATTAACCATCACTTTACACTCGAAAACGGGAAATTGACATTTTATTAACTCGTTATATATAGCTAGACAAGTCTTTTCTGGATCCTTGAAATCTTTGAGATTCCATTGTGATAGACGTTGAGATTCGTGGACGTTTACGACTCGTCTTGTTTTTACCTGAAATATTACGCCAAATATGTTCGGTTTTGCAAATCAATAGAATTTTTATTAATTCTAACGTAGGACGATGATTTTTTGAATTTTTGGAATTTTTGGGATTTATTTTAGACCAACCAAAGGAGTAATGCAAATTAGACTCTTCATAAACAAAAGTTTCCATGGTAAATTAATTATCTTGATAAAAGATTGTTAAGTGGTTTAGGAATTTATAGATATTTTAATCCTAAATTTTCTCTGAAAAAGATTTTTAAGTGTTTTACTATAATTAAACCTACTTAAATTTGGTTTTTAGTAATAATAGTTATCATGTACGTTTTCTGACTTGATATTTTAGTTAACAAACTTATGGTTAAATATGTTAATGAGATCATTTTCAGCAAAAATTATGGGATTGACAATTTTTTTTATAAAAAGTAAATAAATGAATAATTATTTGTTATTTTGACATGTGACTTTCATCCAAGTAGGAACGTGCAAATATGGTATGGCTTTATTTAAATAACAATATTTTCATTAAATTTCTTGATACTGAATTTTTACTCAATCTAACCCGCTAAAATTATACTGAGAGATCTGGTATTTTTTTGGTGATTTTAAAAGGTGTACTTCTGTTTTTTATGAAAAAAAATTAATATTTAGATCTATGTTATAGGTAACACTACTTTAAAGATTTTTATGTAGTAATTAATTAAGCCTTTTAAAAACAACAAATAATCATAGTATCTTTTGTTTAGTTTAGAGATACAAAATAAATCAGTGTTTTTATCACTTAAAAAATGTGGGGGAAGTATGTCTTGTCAAAATCTCAAGTGAGGCTTGCTCAAGTCGTTAAGCTCCTCCATCAGATCAATAGGTTAAGCAATCGAGTCATGTTGAAGGGTAAGTAAGAACGCTATAATAAAATAGTCTATATTAGTGTTTTTGCATAATAAAACATTTCAAAGCAAACATTAACTGAACATACAGATAGATTTTGCCTAAAAACACACATTTTATATAAACTCAACCTGACTAAAGCCTTAACAAGACAAAACTATAACTAAAGTCTAGCAAGTACAAACTCTTGCAATATTTCCCAAGCAAAATTTAAAGACAACATAAGGCACAGCATCTATATCTTATAATTTTGTTCCTTTCTAACATCAAAAGTAGGAATATGAACATAATGAAGTTTTGTTCTGTCAGTGATCGATCCTCCGGTACTATTTTCCTGCTACATCTGAGATTCTTGATGAGTTACCGCTTCCATTCTGCTCGAGTCATCTTATCTGAAATGGTAAAGGCAAAAGTTACGTGTGTAACGTCAAGTAGAAGCATTGTATACGAGTTCCCAAGACATACATCTATTGTTTGAAATTAATGAACAAGTTTTATCCTGTTTGAAATTTAGCAGACTTTATGACTATGTCATCTTAAGGAGACTCATGGACGATGGATCTTATTTGTATGTTTTAGTACTCTTCGTCTGTTTCAAACTCTGTGTCTAACCAAACGAAGACAAACATATTGAAATGGACGAAGAGAATGAGTTGGCACTTGAATACTCACCATTACCATCCCTTGAAGACGATAAAGATCTGTCGATCTTGATTCCTTCTTTGGCACTAGCTTGGACCAGCCTCTGTACCCGTGGTGATGGTGATGAACTCAGCTTTCCATTCATAGGGGATGGCAAAGAATGACGTCTGGTTACGGCATTCTTCTCAGCCACATCTTGCCCAAACCTTGGTGAGGCTTGCTCCTTCAGCTTAGCTTTAGCAGACTTGGTTGGAGCCATGTAGCTGGGCACCTTTCTTGTCGTGGGTGTACTTGCATCGACATCATGATTTGCAGGTAAAGAAACTCTTCTGTTAACCTTGTTGCTCTCATTTCCTTCATTATTATCATGGTTAGTACACGAATCCTCATTTGCAACAGGAGTATCATCCTCTCTGTTATCAGTGATCAATTTCTGATCCGCAGCGTCAGTAGTCGATTTGTGATGAGTATCAGATACAGAAAGGATATCCAAATGAGTGATAGTATCATCCAGCACTAGGGTTTCTTGAGGTGGGGCCACATTAGTAGAATTTTCAACTGTCCCTTCTGAATTTTTCAATGGTTCATCAGATGTCATGCTTGAGGATTTGTCATGACTTTGCCTTTTTCGCTCGGTATCAACCTCAGACTGAACTGGTTTTTCCAATATAGGGCTGGACACTTTCTTTAAGCTATGTTTTACCTTCTTAATCTCACTTCCTGGATTCTGAAGAACAGAGTTTACCAAATGACTTGATTTCTTCTTTTCTGACCCCGAAGAAGTGGAATGATTTGAACCGTTCTGCATTTTTTTAGAATGTACTTTCCTTACACTATGCTTTGACATAGCAATGTCTGCTTCAACATTTTGATGTTTTTTTCTCGGAAGTGTTTCCGGTTTAGATCGTGGTTGCCAAATCTGTGATATAGTCCAACGGACAAGCCATTCCTGACTAGAATTTGGCTCATCTTGACCATACTGGAGGTGTAGAGGCATTACAGTAGGTGATGAAGCAAGTAGCTGAAATATACCATATGAAAAGATTGTTCAATCAGTGGATCAGTCAACTATAGTAACAATAACCAAGTAAAAACGAGAAAAGATGGTACTTCCAAATTCAAATGAGACATTCTTTTGCACTTAATGTGCCTCAAAAATCTAAAAAGTACTAATTTTAGCAGTAAGGGGAGTTTTCATGTATGCAAAACTTCAATATCTGGGTATCTTTTTGGTTATTTAAGGATAACCACTTGTCTAATGGGCATATTCTTCCCTCTAGGTCCAGACAATCCAGGAACAGTACAAAAAAAAACAGTAAGAAATAATTGTGAGAAGTTAGATGTGTACCTTTGTAGTGAATTCATTATTGGATAGCTCCCGTGCTAGTTTGGATGCACTCGTTCTCTGATAATCCAATTGTTTAGCATCCTAATGATGAAAGGTACCATAAAAAACTATAAACCATCGAGCAAGTCAAGACTCATAGCAGAACAGTTATAAAAAATGGTACATTGAACACCCACGGCAGCAAATAGTCTAAGAAACTTGGATTCCTAGACGTAGTTATTTCAAATCACAATTAGACTTGATACCATTAAGTCAATTTGGCTGTGTTGGAGGGTAGCTCACGTGGTGTGAGCCCATCATCCTTCACCATGTGGTGAGGGATCAAAGTACTCCCTCACCCAAATTATGTGACGCACTTCCTTTCAGTGAGTATCGAAAAGAATGACATTTTTATATTTAGTAACAATATAATTTTAAAATTTCCATTTTACCCTTGATTAAATGATTTATAGCAGCAAAAATTTCTTAGGCTCGTTTAGACTTTAGACACAAATTTCAAGAGTCTTTCTTTCAAACACCTTCACATAAATTGGGGCATAAGGAGTAACAAATTTTAAAAAGTCAGTTTGGTAGTTTACCTGTTTTTCAAGTCCTTGTTTGGTTATCAATTCACAGCCAATACTGGAACGTCTAGTAATCTGGCCACGGATATGTGCTTGAAGTTTGACAATGCCATGTATACAGTATAAGGTAGCAACAGCCTGCCTTCTGACCAGATGGCCACGTACTGCAGCTTGTAGCCTTATGGTACCCTTGAGCCTAAGAAATGCTCGGCGAGCCTTCAGAGAGACCATATCAGCATTAGTACAGGTTAAATGTTCAAGTTAAATTACATATCAGCCCATTGTCATACAAAATGTTCTTAAGCATCAAAGGTAGCAAGATCATGTCAGAGGTAAGTAGCCAAGTCCTTTCGTAACACTCGAATCATTTGCAAAACTAAGGAAATACATGAACAGAGAAAAGGTTAAACTATCAGTCACATAAAGTCTAAAATGCATCTCATCGGGAAAGCACTATTCAAAGACATTCGGTGAACTTTATGAAGAAAACCATTAAGACCTTCAAGAGTTGCAAGAATCCAAATGTTATCAACGCGTAGATTCAAAGTGACTTTGGAGCCACTGGTAAACCCATTTTGTGGGCAGTATAAGAGCTTGCGGATGATAGTCATTTTCCAAGATTTATGACTCAGAAGAGATCATTTTCAAGCAATTCTAATGTAGCATAACTTCCATTCTCAGGAAGTTTTCACATCTTTACAATATAGACTTGTAAAATTTTCAGAATTTTTCCGGCATTTCGCACCTTTGTGCAAAAGAATAGTTTATATAGACAAAACCTACTACACAAACATGGACAATTGCATGTCTTGTTTAGGTTAAACTAAGAGAAAAACTAGCAGATGCTACAACTTCCAGTCTCTTAACATCTAACAGTTGTCAGTTGTCTCTAACCATTTTAACAGAAAATCAAAACCTATTTATATATGTTGCTGAAAGAACAATACAAATAGAATCAGCTCGTACATTCATTAACCACAAGAAACGAGCATAGTAGAGTAAAAGCTGTGAAAGTAACTCGTTGCCACAATATTGAAGTGGAAGGGGAAGACATCAAAAGGTGGACAAATCTTGCCGAAAACAAATAATGCCTCAAATTGTACTAAAGAACACAAAAAACCCAATAATACTTTAAGACACCAGTAAATCAATATGGTAAAGTAATTACCAGATAACCCCTAACAATAGCTTGTGCCTTTGTAGCAGCTTGCTCAAGCCTCATTTTCTCAGTATCCTCGGGTAAGGTAAGACAAGTATTTTGTTCGTCTCCATCTCGCTCGATAGAAGGGAGAATCACCTCATCCGTGACCCCTCCTTTCTCAAAGTTCGAGTCTTCTTTTATTCCACCAGCATTACCAGCAACTGGTTCAGATATCAATGGCAGATGGACAGACGAACCGGACAATGCCGCATTGGTGGAAATTACAGATGCTTTCTCATTTGAAGATTTCTTTAAAGAAAGAAACAGAGATTAAAATAACTTATTAGAAATAACATGACTAAAATAGACCCCACACAAGAAAGAAGGATAAGCAGAATGAACAAGTAATGCTTGTGGAAAATTGTTCTCAAAGAAACATATCCTTTACAAGTTGCCCTGTTCAAGTTTATTGACATTATGGCAGAACACAAGGTTCATTTTCATGAATGTTATTCACCAAAGTAATTAGACAGCTCGCCTTATGGCTTGACGCAAAAGAATGTCCACTCCCAAAAAGTACTACCATGGGTTACGGCCTTACGCCATGAAGGTTCTACAGGCAACAATTTTTATTTCTATTGTTCTTGATGAGATGAGCAAAATTCTAATGGCAACAATTTTACATTTCTCAGTATAAACCTTATCCACTTCTATTCCAGAAGGAGCAAAAAGTTAGCTACTAACTTGTGAATCCCCTGAACAATAAAGTAGTAGCAATTCCGCACAAACAGAAGTACAAAACTAGCTTTCAACTCTTGACAAACCAAAGTGAAATATGGACAAATCCACTTTACTATAAAGCAGGCAGATAATAAGCAAAACGCAGAACCAGATCATACCTTTGATGTGCCAGATTTGGAAGACTTTTTCCCTGGCAGCAATGACCTGAGCCATTTTCCAGGAGATTTTCCCATAGTAATAAGTTTGATGCCCACAACGTAAGAACCTTGTGAATAATAAGTCTGGAAGGTTCAAAAGAGCTCTATATCAAGTAAGCACATGCAAACTTGCAGCAGTAAGTAGCCATTGATGTAATATAAGCCATTGATGGGATTGAAATGTTTATCTATGTGTTCTTTTTCCGAAACTAAAGCACAATAGTGATTTTGCATATATAAAAGTGAAGTTGCATAACAAAAGTCTAAAGATCCGACAAAAACCTACCATCAGTGATCAATTTAGTGGATTAAAAGAGATTTTATGGTCAAAATGAATGTGGTAAAATAAAGATGATTGATTGTCAATATATCCTTTTCTTTTCAAGGATCTAGAGCCTAAAGCCTAATTGGTTTATCAACATGCCAACAAATAAAAGAAGAGAAGCAACAATTACGCCTCAGTAATCAACAAGTTGGGTCGATTATATAAATTCTAACTGACTATGTTTCTCCAATTAAATTCATCTCAAGCCAACAATATACAAAATAAAATAAATAAATAAATATACAAAAAGTAGTAGCAGTACTCTATATATTTTATCTAAAAGACTATTAGAAAGCATAGGACATTAAGTAAGCATAGTAACATGACTAAAACATACATAGACATCTTTTCATCCACTGTGCCCTATCTTTCTCTAAGCATGCATGGATTCCAAGAGATTCAGGTTTTCCAGACAACTTTTTTCCATGTGATTTGAGTTTACCTCGTCACATGTAACATCTTTACTAACTATGGTCACACTCACACATACAAACCGGTGGATCTAGATATCCACGTGGACATGACCAAACCATCTCAAGTGATCTTCTCTCATGTAAGATTCATGAATTCAACACCTATCCAATGGGACTCTACAAAGACTCTCTTCCAGAAGAGGAGAATTTGATGCTTCGCAGACTTGATGAGTGTAATAGAGAAACTTCCTTCCTATAACATTGTGTCAGGGGCGGATGCAGCAAGCATGCAGACACAGGGTTCATCTGAACCCATAATTTTAAACAATAATGGACACTAAAAATCTTAAAGATTGAGTCCAGATTTTAAATTCTGGATTCGACTCTAGTTGTGTTCCTTTCCTCCTTTGTGGCTTGGGAATGGAGAAGGGAAAGCTTTACTTACTCTAACCCTGGTATCACCTATAACACATTGAAAGAAAAATCCAATAAAATGGATACACAAGAAACCAACAAGCTCATACTTTTACTTAATTCCTAAAAAATTTAGGTAGTGTAGCAATGCCCTTCAACAGAAAACCCTACCACCAAAGCACTCCAGCTACATCTTTCAGCTACATTGCTCGGACTCTTCAAAAAAACATCTAAGGCTGCATGTCGGATACTCCAAAAATACATTCTTTTTGGAAAATCCAACACAAGTAAGCAACATGTTTGGACAGTCCAAGCTACATAGTCTTTCAGGACATCCAATTTCAAATAAAAATCAGAGCCCCAAATGCAACAATGTTGAAACAAGTTGAGTAAACACAGATTAAACCTTGCACATACAAGTAACAAACATTACCACTAACATCTAACGTTAACTATTTTACAAAAAAAAAATGCAATCAGTATTCTCCATTAGCTTCAGAGTAAGCTCAAGAATCCAACATTATAAATCAAAACCTCAAGTACATTGGATCTACAACTTACCTCAAACAGAGCAAAGATTGTAACTTTAACAAAAACCCTTGTTTAACTGCAAGAAATAAAAATGAATTTAGCAAAAAGATGTCTAAAAATGAAAAGGGTCAAAGAAAAAATACATAAAACCAAAAAAAACAGCTAAAGAATCAAACTTTATTTACTGAAAGATCTGAAAAATGAGCTAATAGATAACTATGAAGTTATGAAGAGAGAGAATTCACCATTTTTTGTTCATCTTCAAGAAAAAGAGAGTAGAGAGACAAACGGCACTCAACAACAAGCAGGGTAAAGTTTGTTTTTTTAAAAACACCTGGAAATTTGGTACTATCTCTGTAGTCTCTGTGTAAAAATTTTTTTTTTTTTGTTTCAGTTTTCAAGATATTTGAAATTATCCAAAAACCAAAAAAGTGAATTTTATTGGGCTCAGCTAGGGGGTTTTCTTTAGGGGAATTTTTCGATGGGGCCGAGCAAACATATGATATGTATTTATAGTTCGAGGAGAGAAAGAAATTTGTTGAGTGAAGGGTTCTTTTTAAGGGGAATTTTTCAATGGGGTCAAGCAAACATATGATATGTATTTATAGCTCGGAGAGAGAAAAGAAGTTTATTGAGCGAAGCTCAACTCTCAGCTAAGCTAGGGCTTTTTCTTTAGGAGATTTTTTCGATGGGGCCGAGCAAACATATGATATGTATTTATAGTTCGGAGAGAGAAAAGAAGTTTGTTGACCGAATCTATTGTGATTGTATATAAGTTGATATATTTGCAATTAAGTCAATGTAGGTAATCTATGTGATTATATTAGTCAAAATTGTATGTATTAGTAACGTTATTAAAATGAATGAACACAAGTTAGTAACAATTATGATAATATTCATGTATACAGTCTTACTGAGCGAATAGATACATCACGGCTTTTAAACAAGAACAATAACTACATATGGTAATTATGTTTCAAACTATCGTTTTTCATGAAATTTCAAAATATAGCAACTATGTATATACATATAGGAAAAAATTTGCTATAAAATAAAAATGTAGCTTTTATAATTATTTAAAAGTATTACTAAACTGATAATTAGTGGACTTAAATTGTTATATCATTTTTTCTTTTTCTCTCTGTATAGCCTTAGCTATGGGATTTAAACTAATTTTCTTGCATATGTATAATATGTGTTATATTATGTATAATTAGTATATAATTTATGTATATTGAATAGCAAAAATAATAATAATAAATTCGATTCGCTATGGGCTATGGCTATTATTGTATAGAATTCCATTTGATTAACTAGAAAGTTAAATCCTGGTCCAAAATGATTGAGGTCTCATATTTTGGCCCAATATTGAAACTTAACAAATACAAAAACTTCTATGAGACTAACATTTCAATCGACTCAAAACGTTGAGATGAGCTCAGATATAAATTTTGGAATTGTTTAGAAGAGATTTGTGTCGATTGAAAAGAAAACAAAAAAGTATGCAATGTATATTTATTGTATAAATAATGCATATACACATCTTTGATCTTTGATACATAGTTATACATATAAATAATGAATTATTAATACATTTATGTAAATAACACAAAGCATATACATCTTTTGATCTATAATTATACATTATTTATTTAAACTTATCTATGGTCAATCTTCACAGTTTTTGGGTACAGCTGGAATAACTTCTAATGAAATTGAATATAGAAAAGAAATTGTTTTATTCTAATAAGAAGAAAAAGAGAAAAAAAAGGAATTTACACTTTTTTGGATATTTATTCGATTTATATTTGGCTTTTTTGACTTGTGTGTCCTAAAAACAGCTAATATTGTTTTATTCCTTCTTGGATCATTCTGACTAAGATAATATGAAATAATAAATTACTATTATTAAATCACAACTTGTATATGATTTTCAAAATCTATTTCAAATTTCCACCATACATCTAAGAGATTCGTTATTTATTTCAAAATTCAAAATGTATATAAATATGAATATTAATTCATAAAATTGAAGAAATTCGTCACTAATTAAATATCAATAATTGAATTTCTGATAAAATAACATGTTTAGGATTTTACGTTTTTTTCTCCCCGTAAATATGATGTTAGAAAGAGTCTATATTCTATAATCTCAATTGTCCAGTCAAGCAATTGTTTTACTCTTTAATTATGATTATTTGAGTTGATTCAAAGTAAGTACTCTTTCGTTATTATTCAAAGATCTTGATTTTGAATTCTGAGCGTGAAATCGCTTTTGATAGGAAGAGTTTTACCTTCAAAGTGAGATTTCTTACGTAAATCTGAGTGAATCCAATCTCAAAATAATACCTGATAAAAAATCAACAAAAATATTAATACAAAAAACTCTCTCGATCTCGAATGCCACTATAAATCTAACTTCAATTTTCAATGATTCCTTTTTTCTTCCTTGATCCGCAATATGATATTTTAAAACTTAAATTAAGCTTGTTTTTTTGTTTTTATCCAATTGAGAAATAACATTTTTTGACTTATAAGAAACAGCTAATACTATTTTTGTCCTTCTTGTAATCATATTAACAAAGATAATATAAGAACAAATAAATATCCATATAGTTTCAACTAATCAAAGATTCCCATGATTTTTTTAGAATAAAATATATACACAAATTGTTCTTAATTAAGTCCAACGTATCTAAGATGTGAAAAGTTCTCCAAGTGGATAAAAATATATTCAGTTTTTATTATTTTAAACTTTACAAAGATTTTTAAAAAATACTAATTAATATAAATATTTTTATCACTATATTCATATTAATTGATGTATCGTTTCATCTATTGAGAAATAGTTTAGACGATAAATAACTAATCTTATATTTAAAATAAAATATATATTTTTAATCTTATAATGTGATAAAGTAAAAATAAAAAAATATTTTTTAGATTAATGGACAAGTATGAATATGAAACATATGAATACCTCTAAACGTATTAAAATACAAAAGTGAAAGAAAACAAAAAATACAGAGAGATGCATTAAAAGAATAACAATACTACAGTGAGTACAGGTACTTGTTTTTTTGTTTTGTTTTGTTATTTTTGGAAATAATATATATATATTCCGTCTTAATTACTCAACAAAAAAAGAAAATTATTTTATTTTACTAAATGCCATAAAAATTAGGTAGGACTAAAACGTCAAACTACACCGACACAAACAAACAAAAAAAATACAATATATGACTTGTCTTTTTTTTTTTATAATAAATAAATTATTTCAAGAAATTTTTTAAAATATTATCTAAATTAAGATCGATATAAATCAAAAAGAAATTTTATTATAAAAAATTAAAATATATTTATACGATATAACCTTCTGATAAAATAATATTACATAATATTTCTTGAGTAAGCATAACTCTGTCACGAATATATCTGTGATACTTAGACTCTATTAATATGTTTTAATGTGTTTTTAACGAAACTCAATCTCAAAAATACCTTTCAAAACACTTGATCAAAATTATATTAAATATTTTGCTTTTTAGTATAATTTTCTTTGTAATTTGAGTTATTTTTATTATCGAAATGTATAATTATTATCTTTTACATAGACATCTAATTAAACTCATGAATGGATGGAAAATTTACCCCTTAAACAAGAGAATCCAATTTTTATCATATTATATTATATGAATCAATAAATATTTAATTATTTTTTGCATGTGGAATTATTACTACTATTTAACCAGGTGTACAAAAGCATTCATTGTGATATGATGATTGGAATTAAAGTTTATTATCGAAAATGATTATTTAGTTTTGTCCTTTGTCCTATTTTTCCTAAATTTTAAATGATAAGAGTGAATGAAATTCATAATTTTTATGTCCCATCTTTCAAGTTTTCTCAATAGTTGAACTTACTTTTAAGTTGGGAGTCTTAATATTTAGGTAGGGCTGAAATTACGATAATTTTTTCTGTCTCAATTTATATCATATTATTAAACTTGACATAAAGTTTAAAAAGATAAAAAAAAAAAGTTGACTTTTGAAATTTGTGACAAAAAATAAGTCATATATATATTTGTATGACTATCAAATATCTCAGTAAAGGTTTAATGAGCAATTTCAAATTAAATTATAACTAAGTATATAAGTGTTTCGTTATTTTTAAAATTAACTAAAAAGAAAAGTGAGTCACACCAATTCAAGAGCCAAATTCAAGAAACAAAAAAAAGTAAAGTTTTACACTTACATAAATGCCATCATTATTGTTAATTTCATTAATTTTTAATTTAATTTTATATGTATACTAACTTTGATTTTGCATAAACATGCTTATTATTATATCAAAATCTTATATTTTAATCTAAATTTCATTATTAATCAATTATTATGTAGGGTATGATGAATCTCTATTCAACTATTCTTAACGATTGCAAAGTTTATAGTGATTGTCAACCTACCATAATAATTATTGATTTAGAGTTTGAAAATAAATGTATTTTGCATATATCATATAATTAGAGGAACATTTATTCAAGTTCCAATTAAAACCTTATTTAATTTCTGTCAAAAAGGAATATTTTCATATCATAAATTCATAATAATGATGTGTTTAGGCAAAGGAGGATGCTTGAATCAATTGGTTTCAATTAATGGTAGCTACCATTCTACAACTCTTTATCAATGATTATTGGTTGTACTATAGGACCCTTGGGCAGTGACAACAAATTTTGAATTAGTCTTTTTTTAATATATAGTAATATACTATTTTAAAAATGATCGATATTCGTATTAAAGTGTATTGAAGAAAAAAAATAACAGAATTACATAGAAGTATCTAGGAAAAATAAAAGAGTATTTTTGTATCATAGATCAGTGTATATATTTCGATTCTCGGCTAATAATTTCAAGATATGATTTCTTACTTAATTTTTGAATTGAAGTTTTATGTTAATAGACTTGTATATTCACGTAAAGTAAGACTGGTTGTTTTAATAGGGAGAGAAGTATTTATATAAAAAAAAATTGTTGTCATCTCATCTCATGTGCAGATTAAGAGACAGTTTGAATTGACTTAAGTTAAAAAAAATTTAAAAAAATATAAATGACTTTTAAGTAAAAAAAAATAATTTAAAAAAGCAAGGAAAGACGTATTTTTGTTTTTAACTTATTCTAAGTCATTTAAAATTTAGTTTGTATTATTTTTAACTCGAACACTTTCTAACTTATTTATGTAAATTTGTTACTTTTTTAAATTATTTTTATATTTAACAAGCACTTTCAAAAGAAAAAAACTAACTTAAAAATAAATTTAATCAACTTTTAAATAAATCTAAACGCTAGATAAATTTGAACTTTGATGGTAGACAAAACTAAATTCTTTGCATTATTCTTCCATGAAAAAGGAAATGCTCTTTAAATATATGATATCATCAAAAGCTTTACTATAATTTGTATTCGAAACATTTAATTAAAAATAAAAATATATATATATCACATCACGATTATTATATTCAAAATATTTAATTTAAAATAAATAAATCTCAATCGTCGAACCACGATTCTTATAAAAATAGACTAAGTCATAAGTCAAAGAATTTTAATGCTTAAGTATAAACAAGACAAACAAGTAGAATACTAGTAGTAAGTGAGGAGTAATAATACATTAATATATGAAATGTTTTGATTTCAGAGCCCCACTTTTGACTTTAAGCATGATCACTTACTAACATCCATGCAAAAATTTATAATATAAGATACAAAATAATAATAATACCTTATATTAAACAAGTTGAAATATAATAATTTTGATAACTTTTTTGTATAGTTGAGCACAGGACCAGGAAAAATGTTTGGCTTTATTGTTTTGTACATAAACACCGACTGACAGATACAACTACACCATGTTACCTTAATGTCACATTTGACACTTCACTTTCTTTCATCTAACACCTCATTCAATTCTTTTTGATATTTGTTAGCATCGTTTACGTGTATCTTGATTAATTTTATAAAGTTATATATCAATTATTTATGTATATAGAGTAATTTGTTATATGTTTATGTATGATTAGTTTTATGAAGTTATCTTTCAATCGTACATATGTAAAGTATTTTATACGCTGTGAAACGTTTAAATGTATTTTGATTGATTTTAATTTTTATGAGGTTATTTTCTAGTTGTATATGTATAGACTATAGAGTATTTTTGCTTTTTTAAGACTTGAATATACGAGGAAAAATAACTTCTAAATTTTGCTTTTATTGTGTTTTGAATTTGAGACCTTAGGTCCTTATTTGGTACTAGATCACACTCGTAGGTGTTATATCAAATATTTTTACTAGAAATATGTCTATTTTTCGAATGAATTGAATTGAGATGTGTCTGTTAAAATACGATAGAATTCATTGGAAATATGTTATTCTTTTTTTTTAATTTGTTCATAAAAAAGAATATCTTTATGTATTTAATATTTAAAGCTTTGTTTGGATTAATGGCTTATAATTCAAAAATTTGACTATCTAAATAGGCTCTTACTTTAACTTTAGTTTTTTTATTTTATTTTTAATGAAATGAAGTATATTGACGTATTTTTATAGCTTTTCAAAACTTTTTAATTTTTACTAAAGTTCAATCAAACACTTTCGAATAATTATGCCGAAAAAGGATATTTCTAGCTAATGTGATAAAATAAAAGTAATTTATACGATTCTTTTAATTCTGAAATAAATTATCCAAAAATTATTATCTTATCATAACATTGAGATCTCAAAATAACTAATATCATATAAGATATTTGCAATTAAACATGAGATATTACATGTTATGTACTCAATAATAGTCCATGAAAATTATACTCTTTTTCACTTCTCTCAATCTCACTCTCTGCACATTCTTTTCTACCAAATTTGATGAGGTTATACTAATAGAATTTGAAATAAACTCAACTTAAAATTAATTATTGTTATCTCTAAGTACTAAAGTATATTTTCATGTTCTGCATTTATATTGAAATTCAGTCAAACTCGAATTTACGTCGAAAAGTTCTACATTGAAAGGTAAAACAGTCCCTAACAAAGGAGCCTCCATATCCAGTGGCGTAGGCATATAGTTTGGACACCCTTCGTCGGATTTTTCTTTTACATATATACAAGTAAAATCATATACGAAATGATTAAATAACTTATTTTGAACACCCTTAACATAACAAGTTGTTATTTCTGGACATCCTTTAAGAAATTCCTCACTCCGCCACTATCCATATCCATATAGATTCAAACTCAAAACCTCAAAATAAAAAAATACTTGTCATTCCATCACGACCCTCGATTTCCTATCTCACTCTCTGCACATTCTTTTCTTTTCTACCAAATGTGATGAAGTTATATGGAATCCTTGTCACAAAAAAAATATACAACTAGACTAGCTACAGACAAACACATCTGTACTCCATTATTTAATCTCATCATTTAAAATCCCCTTTTCTCTATGTATCATTACTCACTCTGTTATAGATTCTTGAATTATATCATTCTTCACTTCAAAAATATAAAAAAAGTGCTCACTTTTTTGTGAGCTCAAAAGATTTTTTTTGGGATTTTGAGTCTTTTAGCTATGAAGGGTGTCTTGTTTCTTGGTTTGTTTTTGTTTTTTCTTGTTCCATTTTCATCATCACAGTTAGTTCCTGCAGAAAGTAGAATCCTTTTTCAAATTCAACAGTTTCTTGAAAATCCACCTGTTCTTCAACAATGGAATAAATGGACAAATTTTTGTTTTATCCCACAATCTCCTTCTCTTGTTATCACTTGTTCTGGTAATCATATAACTGAGTTAACAATTGTTGGTAACAAAAAATCCCCTTTTGAGTCTTTAAAATCCTCATCTCCACAAGCCCTTTCTGGGAAATTTTCAATTGATTCATTTTTCACTGTTGTTACTAAGCTTTCTAGTTTAAAAAAGCTATCTTTAGTTTCTCTTGGCTTGTGGGGTTCATTGCCTGCTAAGATTAGTAGGTTACATTCACTTGAGGTACTTAATATAAGTTCAAATTTCATTCTTGGTGAGATTCCATCATCTATAGTGAATTTCAAGAACCTGAAATCTCTTGTTTTAGCTAGAAATTTGTTTAATGGAAGTGTACCAGATCTGAAAGGGT
Source organism: Solanum lycopersicoides (assembly GCA_022817965.1). Lineage (NCBI taxonomy): Eukaryota > Viridiplantae > Streptophyta > Magnoliopsida > Solanales > Solanaceae > Solanum > Solanum lycopersicoides. The sequence continues at coordinate 2,398,515 of CM040622.1, read as the reverse complement.
TAAAGTTACTTGAAGAGTTGGATTTGAGTGGTAACAATTTAGGACCAAAGTTTCTATCTTTAGGTGATAATAACAATAACAATAATCTTGTTTCATTGAATTTGAGTAACAATGTCTTTAGATCAGAAATACCTAATGGATTCAACAAGTTTACTCATTTGCAGAATCTTGATTTGTCTTCTAACAAACTTGTTGGTCCAATGCCTGCTTTTCTGTTTTCACTTCCAGCTATTCAGTCTATTAGTATTGCTAAGAATCAGCTTAGTGGTGCTCTTCCAGGAAGTGTGTCTTGTAGCAAAAATCTAAAATTTGTCGATTTTTCGAGTAATTTGTTGATTGGAAAGTTGCCTACTTGTCTTGGATCAAGTTCAAGAAACAGGACAGTGATTAATGTTTGGAATTGTTTGTCAAGTACTAGTACTAAGTCTCAACATCCACATACATTTTGTGAGAAACAAGCTATAGCTGTTAAGCCCCCTCCAAGAACTAGTGATGAAAAGGAACAATCCACAGTTAAGCTTGGTGTTGTTTTAGGACTTATTGCTGGTGTTGTTGTAGTTGTGGGTGCATTTGGTTTGCTGATCTTTTTCATTGTCAAGAAAGTTATGAGAAATAGAGTTGAAAGTTATAGAAATGACAGCTTTGCTTTTGAGAAGAATTCAACCCTTTCCAAAGCTACTGATGGAGGGAATGCAAGGAGGACAATGAGGATGGTATCATTAGGACTTCCACCGTATCATGTTTTCACTTTAGAGGAAATGGAAGAAGCAACAAACAGTTTTGATCCAACTAATCTGGTTGGAGAAGGTTCCCAGGGTCAGCTATATCGAGGTTGGCTTAGAGATGGATCAGTGGTCCTAGTGAAATGTCTGAAGTTAAAGCAGAAGCATTCACCTCAAATTCTGCAGCAGCACATGGAGATGATATCAAAGCTAAGGCATCGACATTTAGTTAGTGTTCTTGGACACTGTGTTGTTACTTACCAAGATCATCCAAATACAGCTAGCACTGTATTTATTGTGCTTGAGAATGTCGTTAATGGATCACTAAAGGATCATCTTAACGATTGGAGGAAAAGGGATGTATTGAAATGGCCACAAAGAATGGGGATTACAATGGGGATTGCAAAAGGAATTCAGTATTTGCATACTGGAGGAGTCACCGGAAATGATATAAAGCTTGAGAACGTTTTGTTGGATGAGACACTTACTGCTAGAATAAGCAGCTACAATATATCGTTGCCACCTAAGGTTGGTTCGGAAAGTCCTCTTGCTGGACCAGACCATTTTACCAGCGCGAAAGAAGCAGAAAAGGAAGACATTTATCAGTTAGGAATTATTCTACTAGAGGTTATTATTGGTAGACCAATCAACTCTCGAAGCGAAGCAGAAGACCTTAAGCTTCAGGTGGAGACTGGCTTAGCGGAATCACCATCAAAGCTACGAGATCTAACAGATCCTTGTATACGAGGTACGTTTGCATATGACTCATTGAAAACGACGGTCCAGATAGCAATAAACTGCCTTGATAAAGAACCAAGTAGGCGGCCATCAGTCGAAGACGTTCTCTGGCATATGCAATACTCAATTCAGGTTCAAGAAGGATCAACTAACAGTGGAAACCTCAGTGGGAACCAAAGTGGTAAAATAAGTGGAAATCTTAATAATAAGTTTTACTGATAATAGAGATGTGTCATTATATTGTTATATCTTTGTTGTTTAGTCATTTGTATGCATCTTGTATAGCATAGTTCAGTAACTTACTGAATAAATGATTTTGCTTTCTACATAACAAAAATGTACCAAAGTTTACAGTACAAAGCAAATTTTCATTGAAGTTGAGAATCTCGATTGGGATATCGCGTAAAATCTTATCAGCACCTGGTGTTTACATCAATAACTAGCTGAAGATATAATAATTTAGTAAACAACAGTGCAGTCTCTATGGTCATGATATGTTCACTGATATTTTGATTGAATTGATGAGAAAAGAAAAAATAATAATGCTCTCGTACAAAAAAAAAATAGGAAGTTTATCACTATTTCATTGAGAATCTGTTTTCGATCGTGCATATTCCCAGTGAACTGATTTGGTGGAAAAACATGTATAACACAAATTTCTCACTAATTCACCGTTAGAAAATCTATTACTACTATTCATCATTAGTACTTCATCTGTTTCATCATATGTTGAACCTCATTGATTTGGCGCGGAGTTTAAAAAAAAGTTTTAAATATGAAAAGTTTAATTTTTTCCAAATATAGAAAAAGACCCTTTTTATAACAGACTAAAAAGAAAATAGTACCATATAAATACAATTGTTAAGGATTCTATAAGTTGGTAGAGAAATATCTTTCGCGAAAAAATTATACTGTACGAATAAAATAAAATAAAAAATAGTCTTCCTTTCATATAAAAGAAGATTCTACTTTAATGTACAAAAAGTAGTCCAAAATTCATTTTAGGTCACATGATCAAATCCTAAGTGTGACACTTTTGCATTTTTTTAACCCGAATTTCTGACTTTGCCACTGTACTCAACGATAGTATTCTGATTGTTCTTGGAAGTAATAAAAGGTTGATTAGAATAAAATGGCCTCCCTAGATATGAAGAAGGTTCAATTTCACTTTTGATATTATTACACAATGTAGAGTAGGAATTGGATGAAGAAGAATTAGTACTTGATGAGTTTGTAGTGAAATCAAGAGTAATTGTGGGGTGTGATTGAGAAGTAGAAATTGAGGTTTTTGGTAAGTAAAAAGTTGGTGAATTATTATGTGTGGCTAATAATATGTTATTATTGGTAAAGTTGATTTTTCCATGAAGATTTTGATCAATATTTGGTAAAAATTGTTGTGATGTTGATGATGTTGATGTGCATCTTAACATAGAGACTGCGGCAGAAGTTGTAGAAGCCATGACAGTTGCGGAAAATGGAAGGGGGTGATTATGTGTTCCTTCATATGTGGTGGTCAAAATGGACGTGTCTTTAGAACATCTTTGAACCTATCGTGGATCACAAAACATGAAAAGAAAGGGTCAGAGATAGACTTTTAATATTTTTGGACGTGAATTTTATTTAGAAAAAAATAGTAGAATTTTGTAAAGGTAAAAACTTGAATTAGAGAAGTTAAAAATCAAACGCTCACCAATAACGTAAAAGTTCAAATATAGCTAACCAACTAATCGAGCTACTAGTAGTACCTGTTTTCTGACTGGACATGAGGGGGAGATGGTGCAACGATAGTAAGCCCTAGGGCATGGATTCCCTTTAGCTATTTTTTGACCATATTTTCTCCATTGACATCCATCATTCATCTGTATTTACAAATTTATTATATCGAGGTGTGTTTTAATACAAAGAGAATGATAAACTTAGGTAAACAGAACAATAAATAATTACGATAACTTAATTAAACTCATGAAAATATGATAATTTAGATGTGTTTATGACTGTTATCCCTTGAACTTACCGTAGTAGTGCCACACACCGCTCTTATAGATACTCTAGCCTTCTTTTGAGGAATTTGCTGCAAAAATTCTTCGTCGCAATAATCCGATGGAGGATAATTTTGCACCAATACTGATCGTTCATTATTTATAGTCTCCTTTTTTAACTCCTCAAAACTATTTTCTTTAGTGAATTTACAATCTAATCCAAGCTCAAGCCCATCAAATAATAATTTACTATGTTTTTTATTACTTTTATTTTGATCATCATATAACAACTCCTCCTTGATCAACTCTCTTGAAGTACTAATATTTCTCCCTAAGCTCAAAGAAACAAGTTCCATTTGTTCTTTTTCTTCATGAATATTATTACTTGTTGCAATAATATTTTTTGAATTTTTTGAGTTAATATGCCTTGAAAATACATCTCCAAAGATTTATAATCCTTCATCATTTTAGATAACATCTTCTTTAGCCTTTCATTTTCTTCTTTGGCTTCATATATCTCACATTTTGTTGAATTTAGCTTATCTTCATCCTGATCATAATAAAAACATGTACACAAGTTATAAGCATCGTACTCGGGACTCGAGAGTCAAACTTTTAATTTTGATCGTAAGACAGTATTACAAGTCATAACAATTGACAATAAGATATGTATATTAAAAAAAATCATGATCAAGGAAAAACTCATTTGACTTTTGGAATCTGAAAGATGTCACATAAATTCGGACGATTATACACCTGATTCTACTTGTAGGTTAAGCAAGAGTTAAATCTCAGTTTTTGATCATAATAAAAAGATCATTAAATTAACCACTTACTTATGATATCCCATCGCAAATTAAAGTCTTTAATTAGTTCATAAAAGAATTAATTAATTTAGATGAATTGTTGATCAAAGATCTTAAACCCCCCCACAAATTGGAACCAAATTTGTAATGAATTAATCCTGTAATTTATGAATATCAACAAAATTAGAAGGAACATATTAAAAATTATGGTGGTGACAACAGAAAATATTATACAGTCTGAATATTTTTGATTGCTAGAACGAAATATTATTATATAGAATATGTATATTATACAATATAATAACATGAAAAATCGATTCCAACGAAAACATAGTTATTATAATAAGATGTTATTATAGAGGACGATTGTTACAGAGAGGTCTAACCGTATAAAGACGATCATTCATATAACAAGAACTAAAACACAAAACTTTCATGAAAAATAAAGATCTTTATAATTAAATTTCAATATAATTTTACCTTCTTAGTAGAATCCATTGCTCTATCTTTCCTTAGCATGGTTTATTTTTTTATATTTTTTTTAACATCTGCAAGATTTTCTTCTCTTTGGACAAGTCTTCTTATAGGACATGAGCCACAATAAAAATAATTATTATAAAAAAGGTAGATGACAAAATATATTTAAAAGTCTGAATTAGAGTTGTTAACATTGACATGCATACTACACATGATCCTCTAAATAATATATGTCAACTAGTCAACTAACCTAATTTTTCAACTCTTTTTTTTTAATCAATATCCATGCAAATTAATTCAAAACTAAGAAGTTCTCATGTCCGGGACAGATTCAGGATTTTCAATATGGAATTTAAAAATTTATAGAAATAGACACATGAAGTAGTCAAAGGGTGTTCGATATCTACTATATATATACATAAAAAAAATTTTAACCATATATAAATAATATAATTTTCCGCAGAAGGGGGTTCCCTTAGTACAAGATGGCTCCGCCTTGCTTAGATCACATCCCTCCTTTGGAGAGGAATAAGTATCTTAGAGTAACGGTAAAATTGTCTTCATGTAATCTATAGATCATGAATTTGAATCGTGAAAATAACCAACAATACTTTTATTAAGATGTATAAACTATCTATATACATCACAATCCTTAAAGTGCAATCCGCAAATCCTGCTAAGATGAATATTAGCTAAGAAAATTTTTTTTTACTATCCTAAAATTTCGAACTTATAAATTTTAAATTTTAACTCGGTTATCGTCTTTGCCACCATCCTAAGGTTGTTTTGAACAACCAATCTTAATGGAAAAATTCACACACAAATAAATGTCACACTAACGACCTCTTATTAATTTCCGTCAAAATCAACTACCCCCTCTTCTTGACTACATGCATGGCGTCTCTTAATACTCAAATTTTTTAAAAATATAAATAGCATTAAAAAAAATATTTTGTCTGTCTCGATTTATGTGCTAATGTTTATCGTGTCAGAGGTTTAAGAAAGAAACGGAGTTTTTTTTTATAAAAAAATTGTGATTAAAAACGATCATTTGCATGAATTTATATTTCATTAAGGATAAAAGAAAGAATTTTAGAATTAATTGATTACAACTATATAAAATTAACATTTTTTTTAAAAATAGATTAAAAGAAAACCTGTCAGATAAATTGAGATAAATGAAGTAATTAGTGCCTTTCCGTGTTTGGTAAGCTATCTTTTTAAGCTAATAATTAGTCAGGTTATCTTTCACTCCCGAAATAAATTTTTTTACGACTTTAAACAATAATAATAGATCGATCAAAAATTATATAGTCGTTACGTCCTTGTTTTGGCAATGACATAGCACATGATCACAAAAACTAATTTTTTTTTTATTGTATTTGTTACAATTTCTAACCTAATGTAGTGCCTTGATATATGATACGAGGTTGATAATTAAATTCTACATTTTGTCAAAAAAGAAGAAAAATTTAGGTCTTCATTGTTTATGTTTATCTCTTGACTCTAGGTTATTATTTTGGATACATATATACTTTAAGAGATCTAGTAGTTTGATTAAAAAAAATTGATTTATACAAATCTTGTAAGTAATGTAAAAAGAAAATCAATAAATCACAGAAAGTTGATGATTAATCCAAGTTAAATCAGAAAAGAAAAATCGATCATAATTAATTTTATTTGATTTTTACCCATGAAAAAGAAGTCAAATCGAGCCAAATCAATATGATATTACATGCATATAATTTTATCAATATTTTATGTAATTAATGAAATTTGTTAAACCTTTTTATAGTTATGTTTATATTTTGAGTAACGTATTATTTTAAAATTGGACTTAGAATTTTGAATGATCGAATAAGTTTTATAGCTCATAGGTTCATATTATTAACCCCTAAATAAATATTAATGAATAATGCTACAAAAAAGAAATAACTTGTAGTTGTATTATTTTCTTAATTAAGAAATATTTTAGATAGTTATGTTAATTACTAGGACTAAAGAAATATTACCATATCATATAATGTAATATATTATGAAAAATATGTAACAATCATTCAAAGACTAAAAAATCATTAAGATACGTAGATTAGGTAGAATTTGTTTGGATTAGTAATTAAATAAATCACTGGTCGTTCGATATTAATCAGAGTGGGTTAACAGATGCTGATTTAGTAAAATAAAAATATTGTTATATTTAATTAACATGACTTTTTCTTAATTATATTATTGAGACCTAAGCATGTTTATTTAAGACCTTATTCAAAAAAAAAAAATCAATTAAATATTAATTCCCTACTTTTGTTGCATTATTAGTAGGTTCTTTGCACATTTAATTTATTAGTATACTTTATTGTAAGTCACAACTAATTATGACTAAAAGAGTGTTACAAATCATGAAAAAAAATCATATATTTTATACTTTGATTATTTTTGGAATCATCAATTAGTAAAAGAAAAAAGTTCGATATCTGAATTACTTTTTGATTTTTTTAAATTTTAAATTCTTAAACGACGTCCTCTATCTGCATTAAGGCTACGGATTTTTGTCAAAAAGTTTCACTATAAAAAAAATAAAACGCTCTTTAACAAAAGCAGTTGACTGTATATGCAAGACTCGGACCTAAAACCAAAAATCTTTGAATTTCTATTTGATCTATTATATACATGTTTTTTGAAATATTATTTGTGTAATTATATATAATTTTGTTTTAAAAAGAGAGAATTTGATTCATGAAGATTTTCATCAATATTTAATTGAGGGGTCAGTGTAAATTGCAATAACAATTTTCACAAATAAAATTATATTTTAATTTGCAATTTGCACTTATCTCATTTGTTCTCATGGATCCAACTATTAATTAAAAAAAATAAAAGTTGTTTCATATTTTTATTTACTTAGGTGGGCAAGTAAACCTAAATGATTAATTTTAATCCGTTATACTATAAAGTCTTAACTTTTTCCTAATTAAAAAATAACAAAAATTATATCTATGACGACTTGAAGTGTGATGGTCAATGAGTTAGTAGATCCTACACAATATTTCAATTAATTGTAGTATTATAATTTATAAGTTAGCTATTTGTATAATTACATCTAATAAAAACGAGTGATACAATAACATATTCAGTGAATCTGAGATGGTGTGTACGCAGATCTTATATCTTATATTGCGGTTTAAGTAAAGTAAATTTAAAGAGGTAAGAGAATAGAATAATTAATACCGAAGATAATGTTTGAGAATACAATAATAAATAAGTTAAGATAAAAATATCGAAGATAATTTTTGAGTGACGTGACTCAGAAAACCAAAAACATATGTAAGTATATTTTTTCACTTTAAAAAATAATTATTGAACTCATAATGTAAAGTAGTTGTAGAAAGTGAAGTATGCAAATCATTTTCTCATTTTTTTTGACTTTCATCCCAAACATCAATTATTATTGTTTAGTATATAGTTTTTGTTATTAGAAGAGATTTAAATAAGTTGATTACCTATCGATGTCGATAACTCGATATGGTAAAATGGTAAGTACTATTTCATCGTTAATCTAAGATATCGAAATGAAATCTCTATGAGAAGTGAAGAAAAAAGATAGTAAAGAGCCAAATACATTTAACAAAAACTAGACTTGATTTCACATTCAACAGTAATCAGGATAATCAGTTAATGAGTTTCTACTGCTACATAATAAAACACAACTTACAGTAAATCAGCATTACAAGAAGAGAGTTAATACTACTATCGTCGATTAGAACTCATTGGAGGGTGCAAGTGAATGAGGGTTCATACAAAATGTCGATCCAGGGGATGAAGGAACATCTTGCCCCTGCAATCGTAGTACAGGCAACGTGCTTGTACCTTCACCAGATCTATCGATTCCATTCAAGTTCAGCACCTGATCTTGGATTAGCATTGTTTGAGCGACTGGCGTCTTCAGGCTTGAAGGAATTTACAGCAGTGTGCCAACCTAAAAGGTATGGCATAACAAACTGCACAAATTCAGCAGAAAACATGTTAGAAGAGGTAAGACCGTAAGTCCGTAACACTGAGTAGAAACCAAGAAGAAAAAGAACAACTGTGAAATGATAACACCAACAACAATCTCAAAGAACTGTTGTTAACAAAGATTTATATGGCCTGATTATACTTGACGCCTTGTAGATAGCTTCGTTCTAAGATGATTTAACTTGTAGTATAACATGAGGCACTTTTAAAAAAACAAAGCGGATGGTACACCGCCATGGATTCTAGCAACTGGCAAGGTCCAGGGGTGGCTAGAAAAGCAAGCGATTTCCTTAAATAGGAAGAATCTAAAAGATTCAACTACGAAAGTCGAAAACCAAGTTTTAAGGTTTCACAAGTTGCTTCTAAGCTCATTTCTTAATCCTTTCTCGTCCATGTCAGAAGCAAACTATGGAGCTATCAATACTTATGAGGTCCACTCCTGATTAGGGAATTCTGAGCAAATATCAAAGGGACGGGAGCGATACACTGCATAAACAGCTAGTTATATGTGTGCATGAACTTTGGCAAAATTCACTCTTTAGCATTAATGGTATATACAACATGGGTGAGAAAACAATCAAAGACTATCAAGAAAGAAAACGGGAGACCAGCTTCATCTTACATTGAATGCTGAGACAAGAACTGCGAACTCTGCCTTTGTAACCGGGATGTAAATGTTCTCGTCCAAATTAATAAGCTTGTTCTGAACACCTGTTTTCATTTAGGACGGAAGGCAAACAAGTCATGTTCGATAGTTCAAAAATATATGTCCAATTTTCACTGTAATAGAATGAAGGAAGAAGGCAATTACTGAGATTAAAGAAGTGACCGGAGCCATCTGGAAGTGGCTCAACCTTCAACACTTTCCTGACTCTACCTTCATCACTGTAAAACACACATAAAATGCCTTCTTAGGACTTAAACTGATGATAATACACATTAATTCCCCACTCATAGGGTCCCTATCAATTTAATATATTGATCTCAAAGAAGGTAAGCAATAAAATAGTGTATGTTTAGCCTACAAACACATGAAGATCAACAAATATAACCAGGATGGTCAACAGATGTAACTGGAGCTAAATGCCGAACAGTGGGCACTAGGTTTTACGACCATGCAAAAAGATGTAGGTTTTACCTTCTTCCTTTGTTTGGATCATGGAAAAACTCACATGAATCTTTTGCCCCAAGGCTGATAATAGATCCAATTTCGGTCACTGACAGCGAGAAGACCTGAAAACACACAAATACTGAGAAAGGCACTTTGAAATCAACACAAGGAGAACATAAATCATGGCCTGACTCCATGAAACACTCGTCATGTAAAATAAAAGTGTCACTTACACGTATACCACAATCACTACTACATACTATCTAATTATATTTAGCAAAGCTTATTCTCTCCGCAAATAAGAGAAGCACATAGAGAATGTATTCAGCAGTGGGGCAGAGAGAGAAATTAAGGTAATGATTACCTGCTTTCTACTCCAATCATATTGACGAACACCAGCAGCGGGTGCAAATTGAAGCATCACCATACCCTCTTTTGACAGCTTGAAGGCCCCTGACTGCTCCATAATTTAGAACCACCAAAGTACCATTAAATTACAATTTCAGCAATGACTAATACAGATTGAACAAAAGAGTAACAACCAAAATATATGAGGAAGCATACACCTAAAGGTGAGAACTCTGGCGACCGAGGCTCCACAGTGAGAGCTGCCTTCCCTTTGTATATTGAGTATCCAACAAAAACCTTAGGCGTAGATGCCCCTAAAAACCAAGGACATTTTTAGTTCTACCACAACATGAAATGAAAATAACAAAATCGACCTGACAAAAGTAGTTCTTTAGATCAAATATACCAAGACTGTTCTTATTTGTGTTCTAAAAACAATATACTAGAGACTCGCTCATATTCTCGTTGGGATTGGATATAGATGGGAGATTTATAGATAGTAGTAGTTCGCAACCTCTCTAACTAACATATGATACAATTTCACTTCATGGCACGGCCAAAAAGAAAAAAAAGAAAGAGCTTCGCTCTAGAAAGAAAAAAACACAAGGTAGCAGGGAGACAAAAAAAATTCAATTTTTATTTGCTGATGATGACTAGTATTGAGAAACTAAAAAGTACTTCTTTTCCTTTTCCATTACAAACACTTCATAAAAACACATCCACAAGACCTTACAGGCAGAGCCATATCAAGCCATTCACATTTCACAGTGGGTTCAACCAGAGCTACTGTTCTCCATTTGGATTATGTATACATAACACCAATAAAATTATACATATAAATAAATAGCATTCAGTCTGCACCAATAACAAATCAAACAAAAATTCACTATTTTGAGTTCAACATAGGAAGAAACTAGCAACAGTACTTCACATTGCAGTAAAGGCCATTTAAACCTCTAGCACCCAAAACCAATCCACAGTAACAGCTACATATTTTTTGCTTAATTAACTCATAAACTGGGAAATACTAAGAATATGCAAAACTTAACAGAGGTTACCCTGTGGCTGCTGTTGTTGCTGTTGGGGTTCAAAATAATCAGAATGGCGACATGTTAAAGAAAGATTTCTAGGCAAAGCTGCTTTATAGGTCAAACCAGAAAAGCTTTTTGTTGAGTTGGAAGTTAAAGGAGCAAAAATGGTATTAATGGAAGAGGAAAAAGAGAGATAAGAGGTTTTAGTAGGGTTTAGGCTAAAACCTGAAGCAGGGGAAGCAGAAAGAGAGAAGATAGACATGGCTACAAGAGATTTTAGGCAAAAGGGGTAACAAAGATTCAATCTTTTTACAACAATTTTGCTAAAACAAGAATTGAAAGTGGAATTTGGAAAGACCCCTTCTTGGAGCAAGCTCTATTAGAGTAGTGTATAAGCACACATTTTGAGAGAAGGAGTGTGATTATAGAAATAAAACTAAATTGGATTAGCCTTATATATAGCAAAATATTTTAGATGTGTTTGGTACAATGAAAAATATTTTTAAACTCTCATATTATTTGCATTATATTAAAAAGTTAAAATATAATCAATCAACAATAAATCAAATAATTGATTACGAAATTAAGAGCTGAGTCCCAGACACACTTCCATCAAAAATATAACAAATTTATCTTGTTAAATTTAATGATTCTATCAAATCTCACAAATCACTTCATAAAAATTATAAATAGATAGATATATTCAATCTACCATTCGAATAAAAATTGCACAAAAAATATCATTAATCACAAAAGTTGCATCACTTAATGTGAGTTCATGTTAAATCATGTTTATTAAATATTTGATCACTAAATCACTCATTAGAGTTTATCAATAAATATTTGATCAAGATTCAAGACCCAAAAAGGTTACTTGAGCCAATTTAGAGGATTAGAAGTACATAAAAACATACTTAACAGACTACATTGAACCAACCTCAAATATAAAGGGACCATTTTTGCAATTTTCCCCCATTATCCACACACAAAAAAATAAATAATCAAAATATGACACCAAAACCATAGGATAAAACAATAAAATCTTGCTGTCTTCTCTTCATCCACATAACTCCTTAAAAAAACATCTAAAAAAATAAATAAAATCTCCATTTTAAGTTACTTCTTTCAATTTGAAGAAAATCTCATGTACAATGTCAACAACAATATGGTCATCAATGTTGCCTCAATGGAGATATTGTAACAACAATTTGCATTATTGGATATTACCACCTTCAAAAACTAAACTTAGCTTCTTTTATTTACCTATTTTATCTTCTTTCACTAATAATAATGATTCTGTATCACCCATCAAACAAAATCAGGTATTGAGTTATTTTCCCCCCTTTTTTTCTCCTTATATCACAAAATTATGTTTTGTCACACTAATAAGGATGACATTATAGTTATATTGTTTTATAGCTAGTTAGAAAGTAAGTTATTCATGTATAAAATTAATATAATAGTTTATTTGTTATTTAGAATCTCGAAAACTAATATCTGTATTACTAATAGTTGCATAATTCTAACCAGCTATAAAAACGACCCCCTTAGTGTTAGTTGTAAGGTTTTAACTTTTATATTGTATAAAGTTTAAATTATTTAGTATGACATTTGTGATTTTAACTTCATAGTAGATATAGTTAAATTAACCTGTTGTTTCTTGGAACACATTATTATAGAGGGCTTATATTTAACATGTTGTATTGATAGGCTATGTATGACCCTTCAGAGGAGCTTTTTGGACTTGATGCTGATTTGCAGCCAAGGTTTTAACTTTCTTCTTCTGTTTCTGTTTAATTGCTTTTATTAAATCATGGACTATGTTTTGTTGCTGTAGTAGGTTTCTATTTGTGTTTTCTGTTAAATTTATAATGTTTGGCAATGACCTTATGTTTTCTTTCTTTCTGTTGTAATATAGTTCTAGTATTTCTCGTATAGTTTCTTGTTCTTCGATTTATGTTACTGTCTACTTTGATTATCATACTATTTTGTTGTGGTTATTGTTCCTTTTTCTCCGGTATGCTTTGCCGTGATTTCTTCACTTGTGTTATTTCTTTGTTGATCTTTTTTGAAATGCTTTTTCTTGAGCTGAGGGTCTACCGGAAACGGCTTCTCGACCTTCCAAGGTAGGGTGAGGTCTAGCGTACACTCTACCCTCACGAGACCTCACTTTTGGGATTACATGGATATGTTGTTGTTATTGTATTTTCCTTATATGTATTTTGTTATATTTCTGTAATTTTTCTTAACAAATGGTAATTGTTGTGCTGAACTATGATCATATTCCTTCTTTTCTTAACGCGGAAATTAAATTGTGTTGAAGTTTGCTCCTTGGAGTAGTCCTTGAAACAGCAATACTTTTTAGTCTTTCTTGCTAATAAGACAGTGAAAACTGTATAGACTGGATACTTTGATAATCGGAACACAAACTATATACCCCCATCCAGCCATCCTCGTGATAAGAAGCCCCATTTCGTGTATTTACTCGTAATTATACCCTGAGCAAGTTAACTATCCATTTTTGACCTGTATTTTAATCATTTTCCAGGAAGGTCATTTCTAGTGCATCGAGTCCGAGATCATGGTTTGGCCCAAATGGACAGTATATAAGAGAATTGCCTTGTCCAAGCTGCAGAGGAAGAGGCTACACTCCATGTACTGAATGTGGAATAGAGAGATCCAACTTAGATTGCTCGTTGTGTAACGGAAAGGTAACTTCTTTTGTAGACCATGTTTATTGAGCTCTAAATTTCCTGTATATACAATTGATATGTAAGTTGGAGTATCGTATAAGAGTTATGTCCTTAGTATAAGTTTTCATGTACGGCAGGGTATGATAACTTGTCATCAGTGTGGTGGAGATTGTGTCATTTGGGAAGAGTCTATCGATGAACGGCCTTGGGAGAAAGCTCGATCAAGGTAATATTTCCCGCCTTAAGTTTCAGTTAGATTCCATTTTTGCCAAAGCCAAGTGTTCTCGTTGTAATATTATTACATCCGACATGTACGTTTGCTCTATAATCAAGTGTTGGCAACATGTTTGCATTTCCACATTTGGCTTAAGTATGGCATTCTGTTTTATGTAGTCGAAGGAGTTAAAATGACCTTTGTTTTATATTCTGCACTAGACATCTTGTGCTATAATCGTTATTTCTTCAAACGTAATATTTCTCTGCAAATTTAGGTAACTTTGCTATATAAAAGATCTACATGATACTTTTCAGTTCACCTTTAAAAGTAAAAGAAGACGATGAAGTGGACGACTTAGACATAAAGCTTGACGCGAAGAGAAAAACCAAGCGTGTCTACCAATCTCCCAACACAGAAGTCAATTTGAAGATCAGCAGATCACTAAAAGTTAGTATTCATTTTTCTGTTACTTGTTTTGATGTTTCGATTTCACCACTATTGTTTGGACAATGTAGTGAACCTTTCATTTGGATGATGATCTTTGGTTCCTCAAGCGAAATGTTGAACTTTTTGACGGACTTTCCATTTCTTGAATATAATCTTTTTTGTTTAGTTGGATGATTGCAGAGCCTAAATGCCAAAACTGGATTATTTAGTAAAAGGATGAAGATTATCCATGGCGATCCGATGCTTCATGCACAAAGAGTAGCTGCTATTAAGGTTTGACTTGCTAACTTCATATCTCAATGATTGACCTCTAGCTATGTGTAACTATAGACATTCATCTTCTTGCCATGATACTTGTTATGCAGAAAGCAAAGGGAACACCTGCCGCTAGGAAACGTGCCTCAGAATCCATGAAAAGTTACTTCCGTGATCCAGATAACCGCCGCAAGAGAAGCATATCCATGAAAGGTCTATAAAGTTTTAGCTCATGTCGCGCTTAAATTAATGATGTTTTTTGCTTTCTTCTTTGGATATATCATAGCTGTAACGAAAATGTCGAGTGGCACTCAAGGGTCTTGAACTGTTACACTAAAGAAAATTATTGGTGTAAACCATTTTATAATGACTCCATACAATTAGCAGAAATGTACAACACAATATACGTGCAAGCTAGAGTACGTTCTTCTTGAGATACATCATGGTCTCTATGCTTGTCTGTGTACAGGACGTAAAACGAGATGGTATAGAGAAAAAGAACGAAAATGTTTTATTCTTGTTTCCCTTCATTTACTTGTCACAGTAAGTTGAGTTCACCATTTGGCTTGTGTAGCGTAAATACTACACATAATTCTTGATATTCTGGCGCGACTTCTTACTGTCATTTTCTAATTGCAGGGGTGAAATTTTACTGTAGAAATTGTGGACAGGAAGGGCATAGGAGTAACTACTGTCCAGAAATTCGAGACAATACGGATAGACATTATAGATGTGGCTTATGTGGAACAAAGGGTCATAACAGAAGAACTTGCTTAAAGTTGAGCTTAATTGTACCGAAAAAGACAGTTAAGGTTAATCATCATTGCAGCAAGTGTCAAAGAAGTGGCCATAACAGAAGAACATGCCACCAAAAGAATGAATTCGACACTAAAGTTGTTGCAACAATCAAGACTCGAGTAAAGAGAACTTATAGCTGCAGCGTGTGCTTAGGAAAAGGACACAACGCCAGGACATGTCTTCATAAAAACAACTCCAAAAGCAGATAGTTCTTTGTAAGGAAATCCCTTGATGTTTCGACTTTGTTTTCATATCTCGTTTAATCCATTATTCTGGTTTTTCTTCTTCTGTGCTTGTACATGTGATCGATCTCCCATTCAATTCTGATATTTCTTCGTTTTAAATGTTTGTTCGATTGAAAACTTTGGATCCATTTGCTCTAACGCAGTGGAAAAATCTGTCTTGAATATAAAACTGTTATAAATATCATCAGTATTTGTTGCATGAAAACATGTACTCCCTCCGTTTCAATCTGTTTGTCTATATGTTTAAGACTCAAGATTGATCAGCATTTTGTTACATTCTAAATATCTTTATATGATTCAAAAGTCTTCTTTACATGAACTCGGTGCTAAGTCAAAAAGAGATGAACAAATTGAAACGGAGGGAGTAGTAAGTAATAGAATAGGTTGTATTACAATAAATTTCACTCTTGGGGAGACATGTAGCCTATATTGAAATTTTTAAACAGGGAAAATTACATTTATTAGAAAATCGTAAACCAAAACTTCTGTTACAAAAAGATAAACTTGAGCTCTAGAGAACCCATTTTTTCCCTTTTCTTCCCCATCCTCACTGTTTCACCTATAGAGTAAACCAGCTACGAAGAAGAAAGAAAGCAAAAGTCGAAAAAAACAGAGAAAACAGATAGATGTCTTAGCCGTTTTCTTCTTTTCTTACTGTAAAAGAACCCCAAAAAAGAAAATGTTCGGCTCCATGTCAAACCCAAAAATGAACTGTACAATATATTTTATGTATTATAATTGTTATTACTTTGTACATGTATGATATAACATGCCTAGCATGCTTTTCCAATCTTGCACTTGATTACACCAGCCTTGCGAGTAAGTCTACCTACAAATTTAGCAGGCTCAAACTGGATTGTGGTATGTTCTGTGAATGGAGTGCTCTTGATTTCTGGTCCAGACTCCCTAAAGAAGGCTCCGTTCTTGAACAAATCACCCTCGGATCTCCATTGCCAGTTTCTCCACAAAGCTTCTGGGGCGCCATTACGGTTTGTCACCTTCATTTTAGCATACTTTATGTTAGCAATCGTCAATGCAATAAGGCGAGAATGATGTTTTAAGTGTGTTTATGTTGTACTTATGCTACAATCTAATATAACATATCAAGAACTGTGATTGAACAAAAAAGTTAGGTGATCTCGTCACGTATATGTGGTATCTGTGCTGATTGGAGGTAGCAGGTATTTGGTGAAGTGGTCCAGGCGGGGTGCAAGTTGACCCTCGGATGCCACTTCTATGAAAGAAAATGTGATCTCGTCATATATGCTTAAGCCTTGGTAGACATATATATACTATCTGATATATGTGTTGATTGTAGGTAGCAGGTATTTGGTGAAATAGTCGAGGTAGTGCAAGCTGACTCACGGGCACAACTTTTATAAAAGAAAATGTGATTGGAATGTTAAGTAGATAGTACCTCTTTAGTGTTGGGATTGTCGGCAGCCTTGAAACGGTTACCCTGGCTAATGATGGTGGGGTTAGCTGTGCCACCAATAGCATACATTTCCCATTTGGCGTAGTCGTTGTTGACAACGTGGAAGAATCCCCACCTGCACCTTGGCATCCTCTGGATACATCCCTTTCCGAATCTATTGAATGCAACGGTAACTTGCATGATTTTATCTTGAGGGAAGGCATCGTTTGCTCCCAAAAGCATAACCTGAATAGTCATTTGTTGTTGTTAGCCTAAACACATTGACAACAACTCCGTTTCGAGACCTGGCTTATGAACATAGGTGAAAATGTGAGATGAGAAAAACTTACGTCGTTGTGATGGTTGAATTTGCAGTTAGAAATGGTGATAGCAGTGGAAGCCATGATTGCATCGACGAGTCCATCAGCACCCTTGGTTAAAGTACAATGATCTATCCAGATACGGTTAGCACCGAAAAGGGAAATAGCATCACCATCACTCACTGTCCTAAGACCCATATGTTTAACAGAATCTCTAATCATACCACCATTCTTAGAAAGGATGTGATGAACTCTAATGTTGTGGACAATCACATTGTGCACAAATTGTAAGGTAAGTCCACCTCCATATGCAACATGAACAGAAACACCTCTGCCATCAATTGTCTTATCACTGTTGATCATAAGTTCTTGTTTCAACCTGATGATCATCGACTTCTCGAAGATGATCCACAATGGCTCCTCTTGGATGACAGCGTGACGTAGGGTCCCAGGAACAGGCTCCTCCACGTTGTTATCCGATGGATCGGTGACAACATAGTATCTACCATCTTTACCACCAGTTGTACCATGACCAAATCCCTTAGCACAATCTGCTAGTGCCTTCCTGTTATTAGCCCAGTTTTTGTCACATCTCCAACATTTGTCAATTGGATTGTATGCCTTGCAACCATCAACACTTTTTTCATCAATTTCCTTATCATCCTTTTCAACCTTCTCATTCTTGTCCTCTGTATCTTCTTCCTTCAAATGCCTCCTTGTGCCATTGAGAAGTGTTCTGCAACATTTACACAATAACTCATGTTAAAAAAATAGCATCTTTACCCTTCGGGGTGGCACACTGGTTTGGGCTCGGGACTTCCATATTGGAGGTCTCAAGTTCGAAAACCCCTTGCCAGCGAAAGTGCGGGCTACCTCTCCTATGTGGTTTGCGAGCTATTGCATATGAGTGGCGGTTTTACCCTATGCGCACCCAAAGGGTGGCGGTTCGGGTTTCCCTTGTCATAAAAAAAAAAGATCTTTTGACAATCTATGCAGCGTGAACGCTCTATTCAACATACATCCTACAAGTGGGGTCTGGGAAGGGTAGATTAAACGCTCTATTCAACTTACATCTCATGAGTAGGGTCTGGAAAAGGTAGAGTGAACGCTCTATTCAACATCTCATCAAAATATCCCTACATAATCGTAATATATACTTTATGCATTGTGATATCGTCAATCCTCTCCTTATCAGCTAGTTTTTCGAGATTGACAAGACACAAGATTCATTTCTATACAATATTCTAACCTCGTGTCTCGAAAAAGATACATATATACATGATTTTGAAACTGTCATATCGATATTTTAAAAAAACACTTACTCTCCAACTTCTTTGTTGAAAGTTTGAGTGACACCCTCAGGATTTTCATTATAAGCAGCAAGAGAAGATTGGAGGGCTTCTTCAGCTCTTTTTTCCAAATAAGGATCAAAATCAGCAATATTGGCATATAATTTTGGGATTATAGAAGCAAAACATAAAAGGGAAAACAAAAAAATAACTGAATTATTAAAACTAATAGAGGCCATTTTTTTTGGTAGCAGATATTATTTTTATTATTTTTTGGTTTTTGTTTGTCTTTTTTTCTGCTACCACCTGCAGCCTTGGGGGGGAAAATCCCAAGATTTGGTAGTTTTTGATTTTATTAACTGCAGGTGAATTCCCAGGTTGGAAATAAAATGATACTAAATAAACAAATATATATAACAATAATTTTTGCGGGAAAAATGGATGTCCAAATAATAATTTGAGGTTGTAATTAACTGTTTTTTTTCTAACTAACTTTTGAATTTAAAAAAAGAAAGTCAAAGGATGTTAATAAAATGGAAACAATAAAAGTGGATCTATTTTATTGTTCTAACTGAATAATAAAAGAAATTTATAATTAGATTAAACATGTGTTTTTTGGATTTTTTACTTATTTTATAAATGTTTAAATTTACTCATATATTGTGTGAAAATGATCAATTTTATTTTTTTTGAAATTGGTAAAAAAATGATCAATTTTTATCATCCGTTAGAGTTGTTCAAAGGTGGACGATCAATAAAGTACAATAAAGTTGATGATTTTCGTATATTAGAGGTAAATTTGACCCTTCTTTTAAGTTTCTTTTATCAAATTTTTGAACTCTCACAGAGGAATTTTGTGTAATTAAACAAGAAAGGGACTTATATTTATACGTAAACTTTAGATTCTTGATTCGCGTCTATATTTGTTTAGACAACATTAGGAAATCCTTTTAAAGCTAAACATATTCAGTGTACTAAAACTCAAAATGTTTACAAATTCTGTCCAAATAAGGCTGGAAACTTTTATTTACTAGCTGAACACAGCAACTCAATTGTAATAATACAAATACAATACAGCAATACATACATTCTTGTATTTATACGCTAAAAAGGCGTCTATCGCCAATATGGCGAATAAGTTGTACAGAAGTTTTTTACATCATACAGTTTCTACAATGCCTATTTATCTTCTGAAAAGGCAATATAATGTAGTGGTACCTATCATATACAGTTTTTACCAGACTATGTATAGTGTACATGGTGATTTTCTCCAAATACAACAATATTAACAGCAATTATTACCAGACTATTCATACTCTTTGCTATTTTAGCTCCAACAACTTCAATTTGTGTTGCAGCAAAGCTAGATACAATCCGTTGCAGTACAGCATTTTTACGACATTAGCTGCTTCCATCTCCAGTCACTCAATGCTAACCCCAAACATTTACAAATAGTAGAATATCGGTACAGGGAAAGAAGGCGATTGTTTTCATGACAATTCCCAAACCTTGTAATTGTTGCCCTCAGCAGCCATATTCCATTTCTGATGCCCACATGGAGGCTCATAGTGGCCTGGTCCTATTTTGACAGCCAGTTTATCATCAATAACTGCTGCATAAACATCCCTTTCGGCTTTTGTTATATCCACCTGATCAGACAGAAAGCTCAGCATATTAGGAATAGTATTGGTTCTGCATCCATGATGGAAAAAAGATGTCTTAATCATGGCTATAAGAACAGAATTCTACAACTTACCAAACTACGACAGTTGATCTTGTTCCGCTTTCTGAGTGATATAAGATTTCCTATTTCAGATTGGTAACCAGAGAAAATGTGATCAAAGAAGACTGACGGGGTTCCAGGGTGAGTTAGGATATAGGCATAACCTTGCATCTCTTTCCCACCAGGAAATCTCCAATGACCCTTCAAGGAAAAGCCCAAGATACAGAAAAAATAAATAACAAGGATGAAAAACAAGTCAGATCTTATGCGTAGTATTATTCCATGATATTACAACAATCAATTACAAGTCCATTGAGGAGATCATATGACAAGCCTAAAGATGTGATGAATAGAGGTTCAGCATGAGAAAGAAGAATATGGAACTAAACTAAGTCCATGTAACCCAAAAAAATTAAAGAGAATAGACCCAATTTTATTTGATTGCACCGGCTGAGGACTTCTAAATTTGCAACTACAAACTCTAAATACTTGTGAAAATGTAAAGAAAGATTTGAAAAACATCAATGGAAGAGTTTGGAATGCTACCAAAATTGGGAGACAAAATCCATTTCAAAATTTTAAGGCGATGAGTCCAAATGGAACCTAAGAGAGATGTTCTGTACCATAAAAAAAAGAACGCTGAAGAATTTTACAGCCTTGTGTTTGCTAGAAGGTTTGCCAATTTAGATATTGACAAGCAAATTATGGAACATCAAGAGCAAAGAAACCAAACAAAATCAAAGTTGATGACTAGGCTGGACTAGGATTTTAGTTTCTTCACTGATTTCCAAGGAGAACTATTCTTCCTAATGGTGGACACAGCTATGCACTAGAGTCAATAGAGACGCCACAGGGGTTACATTTCATCATGATATCTAACTGTAAATAGCATTTATAGGCAGCTCCCAGGATTCAAGAGTACATTTAGCTCTCATGCTTGAGCAATCCAAACACATTAAGCAGGAAAAAGTTAATAAATCAATTGAATGATCAAGAAAGGCAAATAGTTGGTTCAGGCCAGTGGATATGCTGAACTATCTGTCTCCCCTCATAAAAGCCCTTTTTTATCATTGATCAAGATTAAAAGAGGAGCCTCTCCAGTCCTCTGATAACTAAAGAGCATATTTTACCTGTGTAGAACCTGTATCATGATTCTCTATAAAGGTAACAGCACGAGATGGCCACCATCCAACAACGCCAGGAGGTTTTCCCTTCTGATCGGATAGTCGCCAGTATTCACATCTCTCAATTGCCTGATTACATAGAATTTGACAGAGAATGCTGTTAACCTAGAAATACTGATTTCCCAATCCTTCCTTTTATTAAGTACTGTCGGTCAAGTATTGCATTCACTATGCAAGGATAAAGTTTGAAACACTTACAGAATGAAGAATTCCCTTTGTTGTCACATCAAATGCTCCAGCAGTTCCATTAGTAGCATTAATCCAGTCAATAATTCTCTGCCTATGCGCATCTTGATTGTGATCCATCTCTCCATAAGTATAAACGAGGGAATCCCAAAACTCGCCCACTGCGAAATAAGGTTCAGTTGCTTCCAAGTAATCCTTCACATAACCACCCCAAAACCCACGAGCAAAATCAAGCCTCCATCCATCATAACCAATCTCCTCCCTGTCAGACCAGAGTAATCATAAAATATTGTTACAAGATGACCTTTGAAGTTGGGACATTCTTGAGTAACACATGGGAAATAGAAAGACAAGACACGTAATTATATTGTATAGCAAGTAAACAGACAATGAAGCAGAAATACCCATGAGACAGATGGAGAAATACCACTTCCTAAGAAGTTTAACAGTTCTGCAACTTCACTGTCTTCTTTATGAGAGGGTGCAATGCAATTATGCAAAGACAGTTAATTCCAGAGGAATGGATGGGATAAAACAAGAACATCTGGTGGACATGGATGAGATTCTATTTCGCTCCTATATGCAAGTGATTAAAGTAGGACCTGCTGATACTGCCTTTGTGTTTCAAAAGAAATGGATTGTGCAGTAAAGAAAGCAGTTATTTTTTTGAATCAACTATCAATCAAGTATTTATTTAAATGTTCTTAAAGGATATTTATTGAACCTCGTTTAATTTTCACATTTTGAATCAAAGCATTAGTGTGGCGTAAGTAATCCAATCCCTTTGCCAACTGCAATCTCAATTTTAACTGCCTTCAGTTACCAATTTTTTCCCTTGAGATCGTGGTGAAATTCTTTAGAAAAATGACATCTGATGTCTTCCAGAGTGACAGCAGTATATTTCAAGTCTTCTCTTTAAGCAGTATCAAATTTCCATCTGCCATATCTTTCCTATTCTTCCCAGAGAATGCATCAATTCCCCAAAAAACAGAAGTCCTTGCACTTCACCTGATATCTGTATCCTGTTGGCTTCCTCTTCTAATGTGCTTGACATAGACACAGTAGAGAACTTCTTGACTTTTGCTCATTGCATTTTATTATGTAGTGCTAAATATGCTTGGTCGATTAAAATTTAACCCTGGATTGACAGACACCAAATGATATTTATTTTGGTAACACCTATGTAATTATTGCTAAAGAACCTAGGTCGCTAAAAGCTCATGCATTACACGTAAAAGGATGACATTCTCTTGATTTAACCATCAAAAGGTGTTCCAAATGAGAATAAACAGAAACAAAAATAAAGGGAAAAAAAGAAGACCAATATAGGTTAAAGCAAAGAGAATTGAACCTCAGCCAGAGTAACCATTCCCTGATATCCTTTCTCACGAATTCCTGGGAATGATCAATGTTAGGAGCAGCATGGAAATTATCTCCACTACTTTTGTTGCCCCTTCCCTGTAGAAAAAAAAAAGGTAGTTCAGACATCTGGTTCAACAGATCTTGTAAAACCAGTCAGTATCTCATTAAGAGAAAGGGAAGCAAATATGTCATGCTAGCCAAAGTTATTCTGGCTAAAACCATAGTAAAGGAGTTGCAGAGCTTTGGTGATTAATAGATATTTTAAAGAGTAAGCCAGCCAATTCAAAAGCACAAATGAAAATCAAACGAGTATAGGAAAGTGTACCTCCCCTCACTTATGCCATCTACTTTTGGAAGTAAGCAAATAGAAATCAGATAATGCACTCTGAAAGGAAGATAAGAGCAACAGCCAACGGGTAAAAGATGATGATTTTGGACTCTCTAGTCTGCTTCACCCAACCCCCAAGGAGTTTAAACTATATTTATGGGTTTTCCACAGTAGGTTAGCATTGTCTCAATTTTTTCAATTCTCAAATTTTCCCTTAAAGTTACCTTTGCCATTTAATCATTTTAAGGTTATTTTTTGTATGTTTGAGCAAACAATCTCCTACTTCTTTCCTCTTAAGTTTTCTTTTTTTCTCATTCCTGTTTCCCCTTAGTTACTCTCTTCTTCTTTTCAGATTTCTCGCTCACTTGATAATTTTGAGCATCAATGATGCAATGATAGCAACCACGTTAATTATTCTTTTGTCTTGGACCATTTCCAATTGCACATATTTGTGATTATTTCAAAGACTACAGCAAGCAATGAATCTTAAAAAAAGTACAAAGAAAAAGGTTCAGCCATGGGCTCCCGCTACTAGTCCACAATTGAAGCTGGTGTTGGTGGTACCAATGAAGTTCCGCCGTACGATGGCAGTATATTAAATGGATAGCACCACAGATCTAATGATGAAGTTATTCCCAGAAGAAAACGGAAAAGAAAAAAAGAAAAGGAAATAACAGAGGAAAACAAGTAAGCAGACCGAAGATCAAATACGGAAGACAATAGAAAGAGATTGACAGGAAGGCTTTTCTGAAGAACGAAATTGAGAGGAATGCAAAAAGAGGAAAGAACGGAGAGGGACCATGAGAAGCAAGGATCTGTTTTTTATTAGCGTAAAAAGGCAAAGATATCCTTATTATGAAAGAGATAGTAATGTAACTAAGATGAAATATTTGAGAATAAAAAATGCGAACAATGCAAACCTACTACAGCCATCTATATATACACACACATAGTGTTCTTAGTGCTTCATTTAGTTTTCAAGATCTGAATGTATTCTAAATGATATATCGAGCACATGGATTCTAGGTTAGCATATTAGAAGTCTAAAGAACCATAATGTTAGTTTGAGCAAGAGTCTCAATTAGTCCTACCGTTGACCTTTCACCTTTTCCAACAGCCCTTTTGGAAAACCTTGTTTTGACATATTAAAAATATTTTAATGTTAAAGAAATTCTCTGGATTAATATCTCACTGCAATTGATTTCAAATAACAAAGTAAGGAAGGGATATACTATTCATCCGGTGGGGGACAAGCAAATTCTCAAATATTCCAGTTTGCTACTCAGCATCCTCTCTGAATTTGTGATTATTTCTAATCTTCTGGTGAAGGACAAGCATCACCAAAAAAGTTTCCTTTGCTAGTACAACAGCAAGGAAAAATCAAGAGAGAAATACACACCTGGAAATGTGGATCATCTGCAACAACTGCACGTTCATCCCAATTTAACCGACCACCAAAGATATTCCATATACCATTTTGATTCCGTTCACTTGCACATCTATGATTTAAGACAACATCACCAAGAACCTTGATGCCCACTTCATGGAATTTCTTTACTGTAACTTTCAATTCATCAAAACTACCATATCTGACAAAGATACAGAAAACCACACAAAAATGAGATACACTAAACAAGTACAGATAGAAAATCACAAATCGAGAGAGAAATAAATTTGCTTCATGAAAGTCTCATTTTACCTAGTAGGAACTACCTAATCAATGTTCAAAATGAAGGATAAAATAAGATGCTAAATTATGTACTAAGTAACGGTTTACTTGAAAGCAGAGAAAGACAGAAAGCAGCTTCAGTACAAAAACAAAAGAGCAAAACAAATGTTCTTGTGGCAATTAATTTTGCATGTTTAAAAATAACAAACGAGTAGAAAATGAAAAGATTGGGAAAAAGGAATGAGGAAGTACAAGCAACGTCTCCCTTCTTAAATGTTGGCATATCCCCTATTTTAACTCCAAATAAAGAAGCTAATAGCCAAGAGACGTTGAATTCTCATCAGTAAATTTTTTTAAATGACACTGCCCTTCATTATATTCGGTGTATCTCCTATTTTAAATTATAATTAAAAAAATAATTACAAATAGTTTGAGATAGTTTGAAATACTTTGAACTTCATCTCAAATCCAGATATGATATCCATTACTTGCGCTATAAATTAGACCAAAAATGCATGATTTACGCTAACAAAAATGAAAACGGAGAGAATCTTTGTTATAATACCTGGAATTTAAGTTATATAAATCCCTAGGCATGTATCCCTCTGGTGACACTGAGTCAGTTGGTGGAGGTAACCAGATCACACTGAATCCAAGTGAAGATAACTCTGCAGCTTTATCATGCAGCTCCTTGTACCATCTTCCGGATTTATGAGATTCCCAATTAAAACCCTGGCACAAAATCTCAAATCCTGTACCAGTTCCTGAAGTTACTTTCACGTCAGGTTGTACAACCTCAGATTCAGAAACATCAGTTTCTGGTATTGTTGGGATTGAACTTCTGAATATACCATAAGCTTCAGCAGCAAGCTTCTCAATTTCTTGAAGAATGGTTTCCTGTGTTTCCCTATTTTTTGTCTTTCGGCTCTTTTCAGAAGAAATGTCACTCACCAAACTCCTTATCTCTTTTATTATGTCATCAGTATACACAGAGCCTATTTGGCTCTCCTCAGGCGAACGATTGACTATCGGGGAAGAATTTGACTCCTCGCTTTGTTTACTTTCCTCCAAATGTAATGTGCCACTTGACAGAGGTACATAAAAGTCATCTCCCTTACAATTCAACCACGTATTTTCATCTAGCTTCACCACAAAAACAAATCCGGAAAGTCCTACATCCAAAGTAAATAGTCCCGAAGAACCATTGCCTCCCTCTTTTCTCTGCCACAAGAGCATATATCATCAATATATAGAGAAATAGCTGGTCTTAAAAACAAATGGTTACTTAATTTTCCGGGATACTGAGAAATTTTCCAAAGAGAATCTCGAAAAGGAAAGTGAAGAAGATGATAATCCAATGAGAAAGAGACCCACAAGTATGGCATTGCAACTTTATATCAAACGTGGATACATTCTAAGTTGCAGATTTGTGTTGCATAAACTCAAATTTTAACTGTGGAGACATAAACTAGTATTTGAAAAGAATCCTAGATGCATGTGCACCACTCTGTCAGGCCCTTCCGTCATGGGAGATCAGGACAAATCTAAAATTCAGCAGTTGTTGAAGGGAAAAGATTCCAAACTTTAAGTGCTTGATGACAGTAGCAAACTTATTAGCCCAGGTTGGCCTTATCTTACGTCATTTTGAGCCTCCCCTTGAGAAACAGTAGTTCAGAATATGTTCACGTTCCCAAACGGCTACCTTCCTTGTAGTTTTTCTCTAATCGCGGTATACAAACATCAAGCATCATCTCTATTCAAATTAAACATTCAACTGATAGCAGTCCGATTCTAAGTTTCCCTAGAAAAGAACAATTGTTCTACATTTGCACTACATGTAGGAATTCCCCTCTTATAAAAATAAAACAAACAGATTAAAATCTTGGGAAAAAAGAGGTCAAACTTCCTGTCATGATCTGGTATATAAATGATTAAGAAGCTGGTTTTAGTTATATTAATAACACGTAGGGGGCTGAGATTGTGAGTTGATTAATGAGCTCCAAATACTAAGATAGTGCCATCTCACTATCACTTTTGGTTGCTATATATAACAACCAAGAGAAAAGGAGCAGGCAACGAACCTATGCTATATTCTCTCTACTCCTAATCATATCACCTTCTTCTTCCATTTTCCTTCTCTTCTATTCTTCATTCTGCAATTCTATGACATCTTCTTCCTTTTCTCATGCAGCTCCAGAAGTCTTCATTGGAGTGTCAGTTGTTTTACTTCCATTTTCCCGTTAATTCTGTTATTTGTCTAGTTCGTAATCCAACTTCTTTCGGTTGTTACTAAATTAGAAAATCATCCCCAAAAATGTGTTGATTCATTTAATCTCCAGTTATTAGATCACAACGTCTCTTTATTCATTAGAAGAAGAGAAAGACTAGTTGCTTTGATGTATATGTGCTAGTACAAACTAGCACATTTTAAGCAACTAGTAGCCCCATTTCTGTCCAGACATATTCAGCTGCTTTCACTAAGTACATGCAGAGAAGGCAAAGATTCCATTTTCCGTGGCAACTAAAATGTTAAGCAATATAGTATATCAAAGGGATAACAAATGGCAAACGGAAAAGAAAAGAAAACAAAAGGTACTCTCTCTGTCCCCACAAAAAATGTCTTATTCCTTTCAGACTGTCCAAAATTCTGACCATTTTCATAAGAAAAAAAGTTCTTTACAGTTTTTTAAATAGTTTGTGCACTCTAAATATCATGTAGGAACCCATTTTACACTTTAGAATACAGTGTTCACTCTAATCTCTAAACCACAAAAGTCTAACATATAGCACCCACATATTCCCCCATGAAATGCTAAATAATTTACATCTTGCACCTCCTTTAATTAACATGCTGAGTTACTCTAAGACAACTGATTTTGAATGGAAAGAGTATCAACGAAGATCCAGGTTTTCAGCACTTCACAAAATCCGTGATCGGAGGTCATGACAGCCACTAATCAAAATAGCAGGTTAGAAAAACATGGCTGATAAAGTCCAATGACTTACTGGTCTGAAACAGATCCACATGACCACTTCCCTGTTTCCTTTTCCTAAGTAAGCGTTTTGATCAAGATAGTGCTTACAAAATTGCATCTATAACCTAGAGTGACTCCTTTACATCAATTCACAAGGCACTTTCAATGATTTAACATTAGGGGCATGTAACTTGCTAGACTTAACTGAACCAGACAACTAATGTAAAATTGGACCAACGTATTAAAATCTTAAAATAGAAAGGCTATAACGAACCTTCATTCATCAAAGAAGAAGAGGAAGGTTAGTTTCCCTAAATATGTACATGCTAGCTATAACAGACACAAGCTTACACACTGCAACAAAAAGCCCTGTTTGATGTCCAGAACTACTGTGCCACTTTCAAGCAGAAGGTGTAGGGAAGCCAAATTCCAATTCTCAAGGAACCCAATACATTACAGCAGTAGTCTGGCCAAGGAATACTAAACATGTGAGTGTGTGACCAATGGAAAGTATTAAAAAAGGAGGAAAAATAGTGCTCCCTCCCTCTATCCCCAAAAAAATAATCATACTTCCCTCTTTTGGAGTAAAATGTTTGCTTGAGATGAATTTGAGTGGGGACATGATGAGGTAGTTTTTATATAGCCTAACCCAACTTGTTCGGGACTGTGGCTAAGTTGTTGCTGTTGCATTCCCTCTTTTGGACTGTCCAACATTGTGTCCAGAAAAGCTTAAATATAGTTTAGAGATATCGAAAAAGTTATGCAGGACCAAGATTTACTCTGTAAAATAGTAGACCAATTTACGATGTTTATGTCGCTGATGCAACTTTTACTGTATCTTGAACCAAAAAAGTCATCATATTAGGCCTGCATGTTCCACCCACCCTAACAAATACTAAAGACTTAACATGCTCAATTGTTCTCTTAAACACACGAAATCAAACTAAGACTTCTAGCTCGGGTGGAGGGAGTATGAAGATTCCAGGCACAAAACACTAGTAAAATCCAGGATTCGAGATTTCCATGGCCACTAATCTACAATAGCAGGTCAGGAAAAAATCAATGAACTGCTGATAACAGCATTTTGATTGGCTAACATTTTAAGACGTGAACTCTTGGTAGACTCAACTGAACCACACAACTAAGGAATCGGAAGTTCGGAAGTCCAAAAGCAAGTACCTGCAGCAAAGTCCGCAGTGCCTTATTCTTGAACACTACTGTTTCCGCTGGATATGGCATTGCAGGAAGTTCCCATATTTTAGTATCACCTTTGCAGATTCCCCAGTGAAGAATTACATTTCCAGGTAAGTCGGTATCTATACACAAAATATTCTTAGCAGTCTCTGGACACTGCTTAACAGAGACATTAACTATGTTATCGACAAGAGTCTCTTTTACTATGGCATGCTCCTCATAGAACCCTTCAAGACGCCTGTTTTTCGCACTAGACCCCTCATTGCTGCTTGATTCCCCTTTAGAACGGGAAGCTTCTGGATTAAGGAGTATGTTGGACAGCTTTCCTAGTGATCCTGCAATGCAAGAAGAGCAACTTAACTTCACTTTCTTTTCTCAGTACAACTTGAATTTATCACAGAATTACTCAAATAAGATAAGACATTAAGGATCTTTCTATCCATGCTGAGATATCAGCTAAGCAGAGGACAGGTTTGATTAGAAACTATTACAGTAATTGAACTATTATGATACAAAATAGCTTGTTAAGTACAGAAATTCACAACAGTACAGTAGTGCAACAACAGATATTTCATAAACAGATATAACCATTCTTTAGCCTCGGTGAACAATCTTCATTGTTAGAAAAGATATGTTTCAATATATTTGAGTCATTTTCTTCTCTGGAGAAAGTCAGTCAGGTTAACATGAAAGAGATGACATGGATTGAATGTAAGGGAGAGGCAAGAAATATGAACATTTGGTATGCATTTCACAGCAAAAAGTACCATGGACAACCTGACCATATGTTCGACTCCTTTTTAACACCAACGATATTAGCATCATTGTCAAGGCAGTCAACAAGAGGAATCTTGAAGTCCCACCCTCTGTGCTGATACCAAACCCAGTTTCCTCATCCTGCATCATCAAAATAAAGCAACACCAAAACATCACCACCAAAAAAAGTAAGAACTACAGCGATCAGATCAGCAGCATACATAAATATGCTTTTTGTTGAATGTGTCGTTAGCAGCATAACACATACAGAAGAAAGTTGAAACATCTAAGCACAGAAGCTCACCTTCAACACAAAATTTATAGCTGCTATAGACCACTTCGAACTTATGTCGATCTTCACCTCTTGAAATGTGTCTCCTTGCAAAGGAGTTTCAATTGCATAATCCTGTTACGACAATGAAATTCACATTTAAAGAAAAATATGAGAAAGAAATAGACACCTTCATGAGAATTGAAATTGAAGCGATTATATCCTCATTCAAGAAGAAATATTAACAGAAAAAGGGACAGCAAACTAGCAAGAGGGATACTAGCAGACACCTTTATGGCGATTGAACCTGACGGCCGCATCTCTGGAGGAGGTTGATCCCATTCACTGCCAGATTAAAATACAAATATTAAAAACAATATATTCAGAATCTTTTGGAAATCAATAACTATTACACAAAAGTTGAAGAGGTATATATCTCCAAACGAGAACTAAAAAGCTATTTTCCCCATCTTAAAGACTATAACTTGAATTAAAGCTAATTCCTTTTCAATACATGATATTGTGAAATTTATTCACCTAGTTATTCCTACCTCCAGAGGACAAAAAATAGCAGTGCTTCCATATTCAAATCAGACTAACCTGCCAGTGTCATCTGTATAATGGACCCCCCAGTGAAGGATCCATTTCCCTGGCAAACTACATCCCACAGAGAGGTGCCAATTCTCTTCATCCTTCCCCTTATCCAATCTGATGGATATCTTTCCTTCAGCCTGCAATACCAAAACAAGACAATCACTCCTCAACAGCTCTTTATTCTTTCGCTATACCATTAATGGGCTCGCCAAATAACACTTGCACTTTTATTAATAAAATAGAGGAGATTCAAACATATATATTAAAGAAAACTGCACATCTATACATGAAGGCGGAATTTTCAGTTACTCTCTCTACTTTTGACCAATCTTCTTCTTCCTTTTTTTTCCCTTTATGCAAACATAAACTAATATGAATAGTTGTGCAGGCCAACAAAATAATAATAATAACAACAATATGAATAGTTGCTAAACACTGATCCAAACACATTAATTCTTTTGAACCAAGAGAGAATGCACAACGCCCAATCATGCAGAGTTTGCTTTTACACTTAACAACAATCCAAAACTACTTGGATTAATTAACAAAAAGGAATTTCCTCACAGAAATGGCGGGAAACGCGAAAAACTCAATTCTTCAAGCTCCAAATACTCATTAATCCCTATAAAAATATCTCATTTCTATTCATCCAATAAATATTCAAGCGAAAAATAGAACACACAATGCACGGATCTGCAAATATCTAGGTTAATACATATACACACGAATAAATATCAAATACAACAATTTACCCTTTCCGGTCGTTTCAACGAGAAAGTCTCCTTAAAAACTACGTCCGACTGTTCCGACGTCTCAATGACGGCAGCATCGGTGGAGATAGCTCTGATAGGTACCGTCCGGCGACGCCGATAATCGCAGAATCTCAAAGTTGCGGTACCGGAGAGTGGCCTCCTAGAGTAATTTAGAGAAAAATGAGAGGTTTTTTTTGGATTTGAATATAGCTTCGGGCTTCGCCGGAGATAATGGCCGACGAGAGGCTCTATAGTAACTGTCGACATTTTTTCCGATCAGTAGATCTCACCTGAAAATCATGAGAAAAATAAGAGAACGAAATTGATTTTTGGTTTGTCAGATATTTATAAAGATCACATCTTGGATAATTATTCGGTTTTTGCGGTTCGAAAATATTTTTTTTTTTCCAAACTCAATTATCGTATTTATTTTGAAATTCGATTAATTAATCATCGAAAAATTTTACTTTTGAGAATAAAATGTTTTATATCAAAAACTTTAATTCAGAAAAAAGAGTACTACATGTAATTCAATATAGTCGTCGATATTCGTCAGAAGATACCTTCAACTATATTATTAATCAAAAAAAAATTATTACAATTACGAGTGGTGTCTCTACTAATTACAGTTCGATGGAATTTAATAATTTTAACTTAAAAATTATATATTGGTGTTAAAAATTCAATTAATATATTCAAAATTCATTTATCAAAATGTTAATAATTTTGTCTTTTATTTTTTTACTATGTGTTGAAAATTTATAATGGACAATTAATAATTCATTTAATTTAGAAAATTGTATATAAATATTGAGAAAAAAAATGTCTTTAACTTTTAAAAGCAAGTAAATAAAAGAAAGATCTAGTTAAATAATATACCGTACCATTAAAGAAAAACGTATAAAGTCAAATAAAAGTTGACTTTTCATTTCGTAAAACTCTTGCAATGCAAATAATGGGAAAAACGAAAAGCTATTCCACAAGATCCCTTCATAGAATAAATCAAAAAATGTTTCGATCAACAGGAGTATCGATTTTTGAAATCATACTTTTATTTTTCTTAAATTATCTATCGTAATTTTTAAAAAAGAGATTCATTTCACATAACATCACATCCCAAGAAAAATATTTCTTATTAAAAAGAATTCAATACTCAAAATTTAAATTCGAAACTTTCGATTAAAAAAAAGTAGTATTATCCTGCGTACGGAAGTCAAAAGGGAATACACTTTCCAATTCCATCGGATACGGCTATTTCTAAGTATAATACTACTTCAAGGTAGCTTTAATTAGATTCAAAGTTTCTCTCTGTCACACATAATTCTGTGGTCCTAAAGAAAAATAATATCTAATAAAATATCTTAATTTAATTGGTTTTTCCAATAAAAAAAGGTATGTCATTATTTTAATTGGTTATTGTTTTTTTAAAAAGATTGAATTTCTAATGGAGTAATTTATCATATTTCACATTATGAAATTAGTTGATATGTATATTATGGGAGGTGAAGACTATGCATGAAATAGTTATCTTAGAGTTAAAACTTTTTGAAATTTTACATTTGTTTAACGTGATACAAATTTACTTTTATTTTTGTTCATATGTATTTAATTTTCCTTTTTTTAAAGATTTTCCCTATTTTTGATCCTTATATTATATAGATCAGTTTGAGGATGTTGGAATGGATATGTAGGTATACTAAGAAAGATAAGATTAGAGATGAAGATATTTGAGATAAGGTAGACGTAACCTCGATAGAAAATGAACTTGTGATGATATAGGCATGTTCAGAGGAGATGCACAGATGTTCAAGTGCGGGGTTGTGAGAGGTTGCCTAGGGATGGTTTCAAGAGAAGTAGAAATAGGACTAAGAAGTATCGGGAAGAGAAGGTTAGACAGGGCATAACATTACTGACATAACGTCAGCTATCGAGGACATGACCGTAGATATCGTAGGTTATGGAGAATACAAATTAGAATAGATAACCTACAAATTTTCAAAATAGACCTGAATTATTTGAACTTGAACCTTTAATTTTCGTATGCAATTTATTTACTCAATCATCGTGTTGGGACAATTAAAGAAAAACAATATATTTAAATGCATCTACCTAATTTATTGGACTAGTCTACACAAAACATTTTCGTACCTTGATAATTTATATCTAAAAAATCAAACTTAAAAATAGCACATCAATAGAATGGAAGAATATTACTTATACTAGTATATAAATTCATAACAAATATGTCATACTCGATTTTACACATCTCTATAAAAATCAATAATAAAATATGATTTTATTATATTACTCATAATTATTAAAAAAAAAAATTAATAATCAATGCATAATAACAAAAATAAAATAAGTATAAATAAACATTTATTTATTTTTTGCACAATTTGAACAAACAAAAATAGAGATTTATTCTTAGTGAACACGAAAAAATGAACGTAATATAGAATAAATACTTGTTCTTTCTTTTTTTTAAAATATATTTATTTTCTGTAAAAGAAGCGCTCAACTTTTTTCTTCGTCATAACTCATAATATATAAATATACTTTCTAATTTGATCTCACACTTATGTCTTTAATTATATGTATATACGAGTAAACACTTAAACAATTATAAAATTAAACAAATAAACACGTACATTTTATATATAAAATCACACGTGATTCACCATATGGATCTAATGCGATCACGGAAGAAGTGTGTCTATTTAATTAATTACCTTTTTGTGTTCACTCAAAATTAAAAAATATAAATATTAATTAAAAATAAATTAAATAATATATTTATATATTATTCTATGTCTTTTCATTAATTTTTTACTTATAATTACTTATCAGA
This sequence comes from Solanum lycopersicoides, assembly GCA_022817965.1. Taxonomy (NCBI): domain Eukaryota; kingdom Viridiplantae; phylum Streptophyta; class Magnoliopsida; order Solanales; family Solanaceae; genus Solanum; species Solanum lycopersicoides. The sequence goes on along the minus strand of CM040622.1, from coordinate 2,363,769 downwards.
TACCTGATACCTACATTACAGTAAACTATTCCATATTTAAATAAAATCATATTTAAATTTAAAATATTTAATTAAAAAAAAATAACCTTATCCATTATCGTTAGCTCCACATCATTTTAGTAAACAAATCAATCATTTTTATTTGTGTTAATCCAAATCCAAAGACACGTGTAAGTGAGTCCAACAATTTTCTTGCTTACCGAAAAACGTTACACAACAAAATACCTATCCGTTCCTCCGTCTCATTTTATATGATTTACGTTTTTATTAGTTAACTTAAAAAGCATATATATATGTTGTCTTTTAATAATAATTTCACTTTAAAATAATTATTTTATTCTTATAAAATGTTTTTTTGGTCATATTAATATTTATTTTAGATAATAAAAAAAATTCGTATCAAGTTAAACTAAATCGTAAAAATTAAAACACAAACCATTTATAAACCCCAATAAAGGAAACACTAAACAACCAAACAAGATGTCATCAATGATCAAATTACCTTCTTCCATGTTTAGTGTCAATTCATCTTCTTTTTCAATCAAATCATCAATTTTTTCAAAATCCATTTTTTTTTCCTCTAGCCATTTTAATAATTTCAAGAACCCTTTTTTGAACTGTAAAAATCCAATGGAAAATCAGAGTTTTTCAGTGTTATCTGCTTCTAAACCTCAAAATGGAGCTGTAATTCAAGATTCTTCTTTTCAGGTTAATTTCATCAAACCCCTTGTGTATAATCATTGAATAGTTGTTGTTAATCATGGTGTAATCTCATTACTATGTAGGATTTTTTTGTATGTGGTGTATTGGTTCATTTCTTTGTGATAAAAAAAGGTTTTTTTGTATAGTAGCTGTTGAAAAGGAACAATCTTTTTCTTTATTTTAGCCTTTTAGGTTTGTTATAAGCTTTTGTTTTTAACTTTTGCTCTCTTGGTGACTATTTATAAGGGTTGGAAGTGAAGGTGGAGGGTACTTACCATCCGAGCAATCTTTGTGATTTTTAGGTCTGTACTATGTTGCTTAATTGAGGGTATGATTGTTTTTGTGGGTCAAGACTTGGTAAGTGTTTATATTGATTAATGGTTGTAGGGCACAATACTACAACAACATACTCGATGTAGTCCCACGAGTAGGGTCTAGGGAGGGTAGTGTGTAAGCATAGCTTACCCCTATTTTGGGAGGTAGTGAGGTATAGACCCTCGAGCTCAAGTGAAATGTTTATATGGTACAATGAAAGGGAAAAAAATGATATACTTGTTGAGAATAGGTTTTGGATTCGTTAGAGAAACTTGTAATGTTATTATTATCATGATTATATGAAATGAGCTTAAGTGAGGAAGTGGGAACTGAAATAGCCGACCCTGACTTGTTTGGAGCTGAGGTGTAATTGTTGTCGTTGTGTCCTTGTTGTAAGACCGGAATCTCAGTTTGCTCCAACACCATGTTGGATGAATTAGTTATTTTGAGCTCGCAACACTACTTTCATCTTTTAATGGGATTTTGTTTTTTTCTTTTTTGAGTTGTGTTGATTGACTAACTTTTTTGGATTTGAGTATTCAGGGAAGTGAGTCATTCTTCAGGAGTGTATTGTGGAACATGGAAGCCATATATCTTAATAAAAACCCCACTGCTAAGGCTATTTTGGAGCTCGTTCGTTCTGCTGATGGTGATCAAATTTGCTATGATCATTTTGCATTTAGGACATTTGGGGTACGGTTGTTCTTTTTTAATGCAAAATTTAAGATAGAGATCTGGAAAAACTTTGTTTATGTGAGCATACTAATGACTACATTTCTTTGTGGTGCTGATCACTGCAGGTAAATGGTCATGGCATTGATTCTATGTCAAAGTTCTTCTTGGATTTTGGTTACGAACGACGAGAGGAGTTGAGATTCCCAGCTAAGAAGTTGAAAGCTTTCTGGTTTTCTCCTCCGAAGGTATCAACTTCCAGTCGTGGGAGTGGGGTTCACGGGCCATTGCCAAGAATATTTATATCCGAACTTCTTGTCGATCAGCTTAGCCCAGAAGCTCAGGTTTTTCATCAGCTAGTTGCTTTACATAGTTTTGTGTATGCTTTTTAACAGAACAATTTCTGGTCTAATGGATGAATTTCGCATTTCAAAAGTTCGGTTCTTTTTCTGTATGATATTTCCCAACAATTTTATACCCCTTTTGCTTTCTAGTGTAGATTTATTTAGATATTGGACTTTAATCAGATATATTAGAATTAAAATAAGACCAAGAAAGGGAGTATAGTTCAAAAAGTTTTGTAATTGTACTGATTGTAGTAGTCCTGATATCGTTGGAAGGCACCTTGATGATATCTTTTGCAGTGGAGGTATTGCTTTTACTTGGTACCTGGTTTACTTCAACTGTTCTTGAATATTTTCCGAATTCAAGATTGATATATATGACATAGTGCGACAAGACCTTTCAGTTCTTCAAAGTCGCAACCTCGCAGAAGTAGAGAAAGAAATTTCATGTTTATCCTGGCTAACTTCTATTTTTCTCTAGTGAAGGTCACTTCTAAATAATCTCATAGATGGTCAACTTTTTAGTTACACGGATACTCATTTTTTCTCTTGTAGGAAATAATCAAAAAGTACACTAATATCTCGCACTGTGGAAAAGAGTATGCTGCACTTGCAAGTGCATTCGGGATTTTGACATGGGAAAAACCCTCGTATTCGGAATTTCAACAACTGGCTAGGTACTGGGCATTGTCCTCCACGTTTTAATTTCATGACGTATTTTATATGCCCCGTGCTAGCTCATGGATCAAATTGAGTAGTAACATTTCAATAGATTGTAGCTTGCTGGTGTCATTAAGAGAGCGGGAATGATATTATACATCTCTAGCAGAATTCATACGTTTTTACTTTTTTACAACTAATTGAACTAGTTTAACACTAATTATCATCAACAGCATTGTCAAATTAATTATTATTATTTCTGTTGTGATTTTTGAAATTACCAGGGAGAGTGAGTATGCTGCCTGGACACTTGTCAATGGATATGCATTGAATCATGTTACCATATCTGCACATCGGTTGGCATCAAATCTGAGAAGCATCGGAAATCTAAATCAATTTATCGAAGAAAATGGTTTCAATTTGAACTCTGAAGGGGGTATTCTAAAGGGTTAGTATAAAGTAACTATATGTATTACTCTCTTCTTTTCAATTTGTTTGTCTTACTTTCCTTTTTAATTCGATTCAAAACGAATGCTCTTTCCTTTTTTGGCAACTCTTTAATCTTTTTAACTTACCATGTGACATGTTTAAGACCACAAGATTAAAGGACATTTTAGTACATTCTACTTATCTTTAGTTTAAGACCACAAGATTCAAAAAGAGTTCTCTTTATTTTCTTAAATTTCATGTCAAGTCGAAACCAAACAAACAAATCGAATCTAGAGAGTAGTAATATTGCATACTTAATTGTAGCTGCATCATATCATATATAATGTACTTGAGTACACTATTTATTTGCTTGCTTTTTGACTTAATCTGTTCTCAGTAAGTTCAGCGTTTATCAGTCCAGCAACTGTTCTGTAACCAAAATCTTGTAAACTCTTTTGAGTAATACCTGTTAGTTCACCAGGAGTAAAGGTTTTTGCCTGCCGGAAACTTCCAATTCCTTCTTCCCGGCATGCGCACACGAATAAGTGTAAATTAGTAGAAGTGGGAAGATTACAGCTCTTGCTTAAATAAAACGTTACACTGTGATCTCCGAATTTTGTGGAAACTAGATTAGGATATTTATCGATAAGGTATCTAAAGGACAAATCTCGGTGTATCTGCTTGATACTTAAATGAATGTTGAAGAGCTTTTCGGTGCTGGGATCTGTTCTTTTTGCTTCAGAAAGCTATTGCTTGTCATATTTTTGAATATATATATTCAGAACATGTACCGGCGTTATATTATTCATTTTCGTCACTAGACAGATTTTGAAATCTCGTTCTTTCAAGCGATAACTGTTCTTTTTTAAATGGTCCGCGGATATTGCAAAGAAGTTTTGATTTTTTCTCTTTCTTTCCAGTGAGCCCTGATGGTCTTTTGCTGCAAAGTTCAACTGTAGCAGATTCTACCTCTTTCGATTTTTCAGACGGCATTACAGAAGCAGTACCTTGTTCATACATTGAATTTGCTGAGAGACTTGTACTACCGCAATATAAAGATTTACCCACAGAAAAGGTTAGTTCTAGTTATCCCTCAATTTTCTTGCATATTTCTCTGCAGTAAAAGCAATAAATCAATAACATGGACTTGGTTCGTCCAACACCTGTTTATAACCATAGACGAGAATAAAAATATGTGTCATCGCCGTTTCATGTACCCTTTATGGTTGTTCAAATACTTATATGGCAATGTGTTTGAATAAAATCTACTTATTCTTAAGCTTTAAAATGGAAAACATTTGTCTGTTGAGTTGAAAAACTAAAAAAAAGATATCATGCGTTGTGATTAAATTCGAACACATGCTTCTTGTAATATCTTAATTCGAAGTAGTCTCGAGGTTTAGGTTCTATTCTTGAAACTTAACTAAATTCACGGTGTTTCATTTTGCGTAGTTTAAATCCATATGTTCTACTTTCAACCACATGGGAATATACGATTTTATGCTTTTTCCAATAGTAAGGTAGCTTGAACGTAAACTAGACTTCTTGCACTTCGATGAAACGCCTCTTTAATCAACTATTTCTGATACTTTCTTAGGTGGAGGAGTTTCATAGACGGGACGGGTTTGAAGTTGGAAATGCTGACAAGATATTTGAGAGTACATCCAAGGATCAGTTAACTCGTCGTGCTGCATGAAAGTAAGCGCTAAGCAGTTGGATGTTTCGACTCTGTGGAGCTAATTCTTGGCATGTTCAACTGGATGACTACTCCAAGATTAACTGTTGTTGAAAGAAGATGATATTGTAGCTCTGAAAATATTATTATCTGTAACTATAACAAATTTCCTCTTGGCATATACACCAGATATTTCAAGAAATTAGTTTGGATGAGTCAGTAGATGGACTAATTTAAACACCAATATTGATGTAGTCAGAGCAAAAATAAACTTGTCAATGCTATCCATCTTATGATTTTCTCTTGACAAAATTAGTTCTTGAAAGATACAATATATATATATATATATATATTAAGGTATGCACTTACATGATCAGCAGGCTAAGGGTACATTGGTTTTTGATAACTCTACCTGCTAATGACAATTGTAAGGTCAAAAACAACAACGCCAATAGATTTTCGGTGTTCAAAACATCTCGTATTCTTATCGAATTTAAGATTCAGGTGTCACATCTTTTGAGGGTGCAATATAGACAACCTATCTTAACACAAACTTATGGCAACAGTGAAATATTGATATGTAAGGTTGAAAAATATATGAACAAACATTAAACCCGAATTAAACGTTTTCAGGCCTAAAAGGAACAAGATCAAAATCAGGTGAGGGAGAGGTACATTCGACACAATATTTACTCCATGGACTTGAGCTCCGCTTACAATACATTCTTTTCAAGCGGGAGTTCAGCATTTTCAAAGATCACAACTTAAGTTAATTGTGCACTCCTTCCCTTTTGCCAGTTCATCCAACGACAAAACGGGAGGTGGCCAACAAAATATATTCATAGATGGAGAGAAAACGAAAAGAATGATAGAAACAGATTACTTGTCAATCCGATAATACTAAGTTTTGCCGTTTGGTTTTGGTGAGTTCTGAGGAAACTGCTGATGGTATGGAGAAGCATGAGAACCATTTGGGATTGAAAGACTTCTAGGATGTTGTTGTCCATTCCTCGAGAATGATCCCTGTGTTCTAACGCCATTTTTGGTACTTGGACTTGATCCAACTCGGTCTGCTTGCATTGTCTGGAAATAGTAGGATGAGCTCGCCATGTCTTTAAGATTTGGTAATGGCTTCAAGGCTTCAACCACTTCACTCATCATAGGCCTAACTTTGGGATCACGACTAAGGCAACGAGCAGCCAACTGTGCAGCTTTCTGAGCACCTTTTATTGAAAAATGACCTTCAAGTCTAGGATCTACCAATCTGTAAAACCTTCTTCTTTCACCAAGATGAGGCCGTGCCCATTCAACAAGGTTGTGTTCCCCATTTGGTCGGTTCTTGTCCATCGATCTCCTACCTGTTATCATTTCAAGTAGAACTACACCAAAACTGTAGACGTCACTCTTTGACGTTAGATGCCCTGAGACAAATGAGTAGGACAAATTGCAATCAGTAAGAGAGGTACTTATCAGCCATCAAATGAAAGTTTTAGTCAACAAATATCAAACATATTGAAAATTCTTCAACTGTGAATCTGTGACTCAGGTTATGGAGTTGTACAGAAAGGTTTTCAAAGCAAGTTTGGTGTTTTGAGCAGAATAGTCTCCAACTAGATTAGACTTGAAGTGCCACATAATGATAAACTGGAGTCAACTATTCAAAGCAAGTTTGGTCTTTCGAGCAGAATAGTCTCCAACTAGATTAGACTTGAAGTGCCACATAATATAGATAAACTGGAGTCAACTATTCAAAGCAAGTTTGGTCTTTCGAGCAGAATAGTCTCCAACTAGATTAGACTTGAAGTGCACATAATATTGATAAACTGGAGTCGACCAAAAGGGTAACTAATGTAGAAATTACGAGATCTGAGCTCCCTACCTGTCATCACATACTCAGGGGCTGCATAACCATATGTTCCCATGACACGAGTAGAAACATGTGTCTTATCACCCTCAGGACCATCTTTGGCAAGACCAAAATCAGAAAGTTTGGCATTGTAATCCTGAGAGAAGAGTATTTAGAAATAAAAAAACTCAAAAGGGAAACGTCTTTCCTTTTTCCAATGTAATCAAACATACCGCGTCTAGTAGAATGTTGGATGTTTTGAAATCACGGTATATTACTGGTCTTTCTGCTTCCTCATGAAGAAAAGCAAGACCTTTTGCAGCACCCAGAGCAATCTTCATGCGGATAGACCAAGGAAGAGGCATGGATCCTGCACATAAAAGCTTTATTAGCAGAGAATATGTTGAACATAAAGATTTTCTGCAGAAAGTACAATATATTTACATAACGAATTGCACTAAAATTTCAGAAGAGTAGTGCACCGTCACTAAACTTATTCAGACAGCATTCTTAAGGGGAAAAAAGCAAAATTATAAATCTTCATCTTTTGGTTATTCTAATGAGCACGAAAAAAAGAGAAACCAGGAAACATAAGTATGATAGTATCATTTATCTTCCCCATGAAACACCATCCCCACCCCACAATTTCACTTTCATCTTTCCAGCCCATGGCTACATAAGAATTGAAGTCAGTGCATTATGTATTGTGTGTAGTAGAGAATCTTGATGCCTGGGCTCAGGGCCGAGCTCATAGTATTACAATCTCCCCAATAAAAAGAAGTTGAACCTGGAGTTGTAAGCTCAGTTATATACAACAAACATCATCACTTATCATGATTATCGCTTAGAACTGAAACATATTTCAAAGGAGGAGCCTCTAGTGCGTCTCACTATTTAGGCATTATTTGTACTTGGTTTGCAGGCAGTTAATACTCTAAAGAACCACATTTGACTTGATACACCGTTGAAATGTTTTAAAGAGGAAAATCAAAACAAGAGAAAGAGCAGCACAATCACTTCAAACCCACTCCAGGGTCCTACTCAATTGAGGGTTTAGAATACTTGATCACATCCCTAAATTGAATACCGTGCTACCTTGAGTCAATTAACATAAAAGGGATGGTCATAATCAAGAGCGTGTAGGTGAAACAATCATATAATCCTCCCAGAAAGGTAGGATATACCCGCTAACTAAAAAAATTAATAGATCTCTTTGGCAGGTCAGGTGTACAAAACAAGTTAGAGATGTGAATACTTCTACAGATATATTAGTATATTACATGAAAAGCACATCTCTTTTGGGCAAATGACTAAGTTTATGGCAGTAATCTGTTTGAAGGTTATCATAGGAGTCAATGACATTAGTGAGATAGTTGCTATAAATGTAAAAACAGCACTAAAAATTACAAAAGTCTGCAAGGCCTCAATCATATCATGGTATCGACTCCATTTTACAATGGCCAGGTTGCACCAAAAAGCTAGCAAAAATATACAATTTTGTTTAACGGTATGTATGTTGCTATGTTTGCCTTCGAAAACTCTACTCTTTTTTTCCCATCCAAAAATTGTCCAAGTGACAGATTGGGATAGTATTCCAAAGTTTTTGAATCTTCCTATCTAGACCAGCTATAAGAAATCCAAAACTGAGTGAGGCATTGTCCATGACATGTCCAAAATGGTAAAAAGTGCTTCAAATCAAATACGTGACCTCACATAAGTGCTACATGTAAAACCCAGTAAAAGATTTCTCTGCCATTTTATGGGAAGAAAATCAAGAAAATGATGAAAAATCTTTAATCAAGCTTCTTATCCTACTAAATCAACCGAGACATATTCTTCTTCCTGTCTTGCAACGTGGTAATTAAACCTACCAAATGTAATGTAGGACTAACAGAAATGATAAGTTTCCAGAAGCAAATAACAAAGGCAAACTATAAAGTTTCTTCCTTAAATCATATATCACATAGGTCCTTGAGCTGCCCATGGCTTTAATCTGCATTAACACGTTAAAGAAAATCAAACAACCCAACTAACACTTCTATGTAAATCCTACATCACTTCAATCTGGGAATAAACAATGAGTAAATCCTTCATCACATCAATGGTTGCCTTGCTAATGGGGATATCCCATATACCATTTTGGATTTCAAAATTTTACAAGGCTTAGTTGCATACATCATAGTAAATCTTCTATTGAAAAAATAGATTTATCACGTGCTACAATAGCTATAGAGCTTAAGAGAACCCAAGTTCTATTCCACAGGAAGAGACCTTATGGAACTAAAGCAACGCTAACAGATGATACAAGCAATATGCATGTTAATAGTTGGTGTTCTCACTTACTCTTGCAAGATTAGCTAGTGTATTCAGAAAATGCTCAATAATATGGACAAAACATATTACTCGAAGATCCACTAACAAAGTTTTTTTCTTTTTCAAAGACTGATCAGAAGCACATATATTCAAGAATACAAAAATGAAGAGTCGGTTACATACTCCTGAACAGATGATTTTCCAAGCTTCCTCGAGGCATAAATTCATAAACTAACAGTCTCTGATCATCTTCAATGCAGTAACCAATCAGTTTAACCAAATTAGGGTGAACAAGATCACCCAGGAAATTCACTTCAGCCTGCCAAATGGACAACACTTAATACAAACCAAAAATGAAAGTAAAAAGAAAAAGAAGATAAACACAGAATTAAGGTTTAATAAATAATAGAAGAGAGCTGCAAACCAGCCATTCTTTGTGACCCTGAAGTCCATCATGATTTAGTGTTTTCACAGCAACAGTAAGCCCTGTCCCTGGTTTAACAGGTGCTGTGCCATTCTCTTCAATCCACCCCTTGAAGACACATCCGAAACCCCCTTCACCAAGAAGGGACTCTGGTCTGAAGTTTCTTGTTGCCAACTTCAAATCGTTAAATGCGAACTTTCGAAGCCGAGAAGAAACTTTAAGCTCCTCTTCAAGTTTAGAGGTGGATGAATTACTTTCCGCATTGCTGGTAGTCGTAGATGAGATAATTGGTGCAACAGGTTGGTCTCTGCTTGTGTCATTTGTAGATTTACTTTCTGCTAAAGCAATGCAAGAAGTTAGAACATCGGTAGATTTATCTTAAATGAAAAGATAAGTTATAACTGGTTTTTTCTAAAACAAAGCGTTTATACAGGGCAAAGATTCAACAGCTTTTCTTCTAATAGCTTATTGCTTTTTTCTGCTACTTATTTCTGTGTTCCAATTAGATAGCAATTGTGATAGTTTTGGTATGTCGTTGCATAACTCATCTTTGGTGATTAATAAAATGTTAGTTACAAAAAGAGAAGGGTTTAAACAACTACAAGCAAAACGCATACACGATGCTAGTATTGGCATAATAAGAGCTACAAGTTCACAAATATTCCAGCAGAAAATAAGTCCACAAGGAATTCAATTATTTATTGATATGTTATCGTCAAGTCAAGAGATCTATGACTTCAACTGCATAATTATTTTGTAAAAATATTTGGTTGATTCTCCTATCAACTATAGATAGTTCGTGTGATTAAAAAAAGGACATTGAACCAAACTCATTGGTGAAAATTATATACGACCATACAAAGATCAAAGAGACAACAACCCTCTAATGCCAAGAACTGGACTTTGTAGCATGGACACAACATGGGTGCCCAACATAAAAAAAAAAAAAAAACGGTGAAGGTGTGGCGCTGATGCCATGATAAGAAAACCGACCTTGAACCAAACTGAATCCCTGAAAGTAATCTTATACGGTGATAATTATAAGAAGACGACAGTTCAACAATTTAACATCCACAAACAAATTTGCATTACTGAAGCAAGCAACCTAAAAAGGGGAGATATTAACTTCTATTGCAACCAAAATACCGTCCTCATACAGTGAACTAGCGTTAGCAATCACTAACTTGGAAAGACCCGCATGAAAACCCAAAAGAGAGAAACCCAATGACTAGGACAAGAAGGATGCCAAAACAACCCTAAAGTCAGCTCAAAGTTCTCTCATTTGTGAGATAATTGCTACCCTTGCGGGAGTCATATTCACAGAGAAAAAGGATGGGGATGGTATATTAAAAGAACAGTATTGTTTAGGTGATCGCAAATTAAGTAGCTCTTTCAGCTTCACATTATACAAGTTAATTGTTATTTTTTGGCTATCAAATTAGGCCATACACATGCAAACATATAAGTAAAGAAAACCCAACCACAGCGACAGGAATTAGCTTGCACCAACATTTTGATATGAATACTGACATTATCACCCTAACAAAAATTGTGCCTTGCAAATAGATGTTTAAGATTCCTCGTGTTACTCTGGAAAGGCCTATAGCAATTTTCCAAATTCAGCTTCCATCTTAAACTTTTTTAGAGTGCCCCCATTATTACCCTTTGAGTTAACATCATCAACTACTACCGGTACAAGAAATATGTGCAAGCCAAATTTCCACCTCAATTTATCAACAAGCATTACATAACAACTTACCAATCTCAAAAGGCATTTCAGTAGATAAAAGCATGACACTAACACTTCAACAACCAAAACACTAGACATAATAAGACATGTTCTTGGTGCTATAAAGCAAATTCCTCCAAAGAATCCATAGAACAGAAGGCAATTAGACTTTCAAATCATAACATTTTTCATGCAACTTTTATTCAAAATGAGCAAAGACTTACCACAGTGAGTACTGATGCCACTTATGGAGCTATCAACTTTAGATCTTGAAGAAATACAGCTACCAATAAACCACAACTTAGTCCAACATCCAGTTTCCTCTTCAACAACCTCTTTCTTCTTCTTCCCCTTTGATTTCTCTACATCCCAAGACTCCCCCTTTTCACCATCACCACCTAATCCCATATTTTGCAATACCTAAAATCAAACTCAAATATCATGAAAACCCCACCAACCACCCCACCTCCCTCCCAACCACCCTCATCAACCTCCTCAACTCCACAAAAATGTCAACTTTTCTCTACCCTTCACCTTAAAATCACCAAAAACCCCTAAAATCAAACAAATAATCAAAACCCCACTTCCCTAAATTCACTCACAAAGAAGGAAATACACAAAGGGGCAACAGAAATTTCCAAAAAAATAATATCCACCCCACTTCTCCAAGACTCAATTTTTCAACAACCCCAGATGATTAAAACCATAAAACAGATAAAATAGCTCAGACCCAACTGAAAAAAAATAAAGATAATATGACATTCAAAGTCCCAAAAAGAGCTAAACTTTGCTTCAGATCACATGCTTTGTTGTCTTGACCTTACAAAGCAATAAACTTGGAAGCACCAAACACTGTGGAAGCTAAGCTGTAATCATATAATCCCACTTCAAAAAAAGTGCAACCCCCAAAAATGTCTGCTCCCTCAAAGATATTGAAATCTCAACAAAAGACTCAAATATTCTGAGTGCTGACCAGTTCTTGGCTTCTCACAATAGGAAAAAGTAAAAAAGGAAAAAAAGAAAAAAAAATACAAAAGAAATGATATTTTATTTATATATAATATATATATATATATATATATATACATTTCACCATAGTATATATTTATATCTAATATGGAATATATGTTTGTGTGGGGTATTATAATAAAAGCATATTATTACTCCTTTCAACTCCGTCTCATATTACTTATCCACTTTCGTTTTTCTTAATATGTTCTAAACTCATGTTTACTTTATCTATCTCATATTACTCATTCACTTTTTCTTTAACAATTCGTTATCCTCAATCATATCGATAATTCTGTCTCGTATTATTTATCCACTTTCTTTTTTTATAAGTTTGTTTTTCTCAATATTCTCTAAATTTATATAATATCGAGATTAAAATTAGCGAAAAAAAGTTACTTAAATGTTTGATTCTATCTAAATTTTACAAATTATTTTTTTTTATAATAATTGAAAAAGTGAAAATATATAAATAAAATTTTATGAATTATCGGCGCTCTTTGCCTTTTTTCTCGCAATAAAATCGAAGACCGAGAAAAGCAAAATCGGAGAGCTGACCGGAAAATACGGTCAGGAATGTTGAGCTGCCCGAATGACCATGTGGAAGTTGACGGTATTTAAGGAGTATTTTGGAATGAGATAAAATGTTTTTTTTTATTAAAAAATATTTTACCATGAAAAGCATCTTATCTTATAAAAATAAAAAAGATTTCTTTAATTATTTAGGAATTGATAGGAGCTAAAGACGTGTGACCTATGTTTTTCTTAGGTCTAAATTTATGTAATGCTATTTGATTTATGATGGATGTGTGATAAAAATGAAGATATTCAGAATAAGGTTTAGTAATTTTGGTGGAGGACAAGATACGGAAAACGATGTTGAAACTATTCAGATAAATAACGAAAAAAGTGTAAGGATGTATTAGCATGGAGGTGTGAGATGAGTGTAGATGACTACGGAAGGTAAAACTAGATAGATTAGAGAAGTATTGGAGAGAGGTGATTAGACGGAATACAATGTAGTTTAATTATTCAATACACGAGTTTAGATAAAAAAAATTATCAAGAAAACAAATTAGTATAGTAGATTAGTAGGTAGTAATTTGATGTCTCGTTTATCTTTTTATACTAGTAATTGTAGCATTACTTAACTTTTTCGATAACAATACAATATATTATTTTTGCACTTTGATTATTTTATTATGATATTTTAATCACGATCTTTTGTCTTCGGAATGCTAAAAATTATTTTCTATAGTATTTTGTTATGACTTCTATATTTTCTTCATTTCATTTTCGATTCGTGTTGAAATATTATTTCGGTAAGTTATCAAAAATAATTTCTTTATCTTGCTTTATACGAAATTAACGTGACAACGCAGGACCTACTTGTTGACATGTCAATTTACTGCTTGCCAACTGTGAAGGTATTATTTCTTTTTCTTATTTTATTTTTGTACTTTTATTAATTAGTATTTTATTTGATATATTAAATAATACGTGATACATTATTTTTTGGGGGGAAAAATGTTTATTTACAAAACATTTCTTATATAGTAATTTTGGAATTACATTAGTTGATACTAATGTCTTAGTTTTTATTATACATTTTATTCAGTATTGTTTTTATATTTAACAGATCATAATTTAATATTCTATAAACAAATTTTTTTCTAAAATATATGTAACACATAGGATTATGTTAACAGAAAAAGAGTTATTTTTGTCTTTATACTTTTATTCGTCTTTTTTTTTATAAAAATCTTTTACAAATATAATATTTTTCTATTAGTAAAAAGACAAAATAACCCCTTTAGAATACACTAAATAAAAATTAATATCAGCATAATTATTATCAATATATAAAATTACACTATCGTAATCTCAATATTATCTATATATATACCTCCTAATTAATAGTACTATTTCTATATACTCAATCAAAGTAAACTCTTTTCTTGTACGTTTTCTCTTTGAGGGATTTTAATAATATGCATTTGAAAATAATTTGATTATTTATTCCCATACCCTCTCAAAAAATATATATTATATCTCTCCAACTTTCTAAATATTAATTGTTTGATAATTAAGCCTATGGTATTAGTCTATTAGATCACATAATATCGTGATCTTGTTTAATTTAAGATTATTTCATCTTATTTAATTAATTCTTTGATTTAATCAATGATTCGATCTCTTAATTATACATCGTGTTTGAGTTAGCGCTAATGACTAATTTAACCAATTTTTTAGCTTGCAAATATCATTTTTTAAATTATTATTATAAGAAGTCATAGTATTATTATAAGGTCACTTATTCGTTAAAAAAATAAATAAAGGATAAAGTAGATTATACCTTAAAATTCTATCGTCTACAAACAACAAATTTATACGATGTTTAAATAGTAAACACTTTCTACTTTTAATTTTAAGAATGTAAGATTCTGAATCCAAGTTCTTGCCGAGAATCAAATTATTATTATTATTATTATCATTGATATATTTATTTATTTTTATAAATATGGAGTGCGTCTAGCTTACATGTACCTTGATCTAGACATCAAATATCTTAAAATTCGGACAAATAAGGAGAATTCACCTAATATTTTTATTTTTATCGAAAAATATTCAACTCCGATCGATTTCTTCAACAATTTTACACGAACGACAGATATGGTAGAGTAATAAATACTTATTTATCCTTAATTAAGGATCTTGAATTCGAGTAATATTGGATGAAATATTATTTCTACTCACTAAATCAGTAACTTCCAAAAAAAAAAAAAATCAAAGAAAAGCTCACATTCAAACATATCTTTATCAGCATATATATATATATACAATTTTTCCACCACTTACTTAAAATAGTTTTGGGTAGTTTGCACAAAGAAATACTTTGGTGTTGATATTTAATTAATTAACATGTATTTTATTTTATTAAATTATAAAATAATAAAAATTGTAATAATTTGATGTAATCACTCGGTATGATTAAGCTATTTTTTGATATTTAAATTTTCTCTTTATTGGGTAGCTCCTAAATCATATCAGATCGTCTAACTATAATTATAATCATAAAACGGACTAATTTATATATAAGAAAAAAAAATATCATTCATCTTGCTTGTAACAACAAATTAATTAGACACTTACTTTAACAAAAAAATAACGATAAAATAAATAACAATTTCGCACAAACTCTTCGAATAATCTCAACCATAATTTTAATTTCTTTAACATCATCAACTCAAATACGTATCTAAAGGCCTACCAAATAAACTCATCTTTTCAACAAATTCAAACCATTAGCTAAGTATAGTCAATATTCTATAATATAAAATTATTAACCGTACAGTACTTGATAAGCTTATAAATTAGGTTAATTTTTTTTTTCTTTCTTCGCACGATAAAAAAATATTAAATATTACACTCGTTCATAAGCTATACTGATATTCGTCATGAATAAAACTCCACATCTTTAATATTGTAACTCTTCTTTATATTTATGATCTACAGTCGTTTATCAGACAATCTTCTCTTTAACAGTAAATAATATTTATTTATATCTGCGATCTCTAATTAGGTCAAATGTTAGTATGAATACCTAAAGGTTGTCTACAAATAAGGATAATTTAAGAAAAGAATTAATAAAGTTATCCTAAAGTGTGAGAAAAACTAATAAGAAGCAAATATCAAAACAAGAAAACCTTTTTTATTTTATTTTATTATTTTTATAATATATGTGTGACATATATAGCCACTTAAAATTATTTTTTTGGTTTAATTTAATTAACACATGACACACATACTTTTAATGGTGCGGCTAATTGTCAACTCTTTTTATGTTCCCATTACTTTTGTCTTAGTTTCAAATAGTAATAATCTTCAACTATAACCTAACATTATTGAAAATTTAGTACTAATATATGATGATCTGTCCTTATAGTTGTCAACAACATATAGCAAATTAATGTTTCATATATATAATATAATAATAATAATTTAGTGTAGTTTTTTATGGATTTTATAAATATAATTATATCTACAATAAGGTTTTAGTCAGAAATGAAGTTGGAATCTATAATTTGTAAAGGTGTTATAAATATTTAAACATTATTTAGTGGCCACTAATTAGGGCTTCTTGTGCAATTAATCATCTTGTATATCTTAGACTAGTTTGTTCAATCAAGTTGATTAACTTTCGTAAGCTAACTTTTGAAATTAAATTAAACTCGAAATTTATTTTTAAAATCACAAATTACAACATAGCATGATATCTTAATTTTATCTTTTAAAACATTGATTCTAATTACTATTTACATAGCATGAGACTATAAATAGAGGGTTATTATAATCGAAACGCGGCTAAAATTACAATATTAATTTGGTGGGAAAAAAAAACCTTGATTTTAATTATATTTTTTTATTGAAAAATCAACTGGCTTAGACATGACTTAAGTAGGTCCAAGTGCTTATCTAACACTCTACTTATGGCCCAATTAGCTCTTCTTCTAATGTGCATAGGTCAAATATAACCATTCTCCATCGACTGAGTTTGATGTAGCTAGTTGATATTTTAAAAAAAAAAAAGCCTCGAATAATATTTTTTACTCCTACTTAATTCCTTTTCTGATCGAATTTATCGTACTAAACTTATCTAGTATTGTTTATACATTTTACATAGTTTATAAACTATTGAAAATAAATATAGTTAGATCGCACGTTTGCTTCAAAAAATATTTAAAAGAAAGAAAGAAACAAATTGGACAATTATAGTGAATGGTAAAATTAAAATGTGAACTCTATATGCGAAAATCTCGTAAAAGTGAAACATTTTTTATCATCAATGTTTGACTAGATGAGATGATATATGTTTTTTTAAATATATTTCAAAAGTACGTACCTAAGTTTTTTTTTAATATCGATTAATTGATGATGTGAAATTATGGAACTTATAAAAATGTTAAAGCCAACAATTACTCTTGCAAATGATATAATAATGAATATGAAGCAAAAAAAAAAAAAACATAATAAAGAATTTTGTTTTCTTTATATATATGTATATATATTTTTCATTTTTTGATCTCGTTAAAATATTTTCGACCATAAATAAAATCGTAAGTAACCATTCGAATCCCTTCGATAGAAAATAAACAAATTTTTTTCTCTGCATTTAACAAAATTACAAGAGATTCCTTATGCTTTTTTCTTCTTTTCTTTTTCTTGTTTACTTCTTTTTTTTTCCCTTTTTTTTCATAATTTTTTCTTTTCCTTGTTTCTTTATTATTTTATTTTTATCTTTATTTGTCCTTGACACTTTTCTCCTTTATGAGTTTCTATTGACATTTCAAATTTTATTAATTCTTCCTTCTATTTACTATGATTTTCTATGAGTATTAGTTTTAATTATCTACTTTTGAGAATCGAGTCGATATCTTTAAAATATGAAAACTCGTCAAGAACAGATATATATACAATATATTTTTAGTGATATTCATGATACTATTAAAGTTTTATGCTTTGTTTAAATTGTTTTCATTTGGTCGACTCATCTAAATCAAATTCAAAAAGGATAAACATTAAAATTTAAAATATCGTAATATCTGATGCCTCGAAAATTCTAAATCCGTCTTTTAGTGGGAGTGGCACAAGAGGATATCCCCTAAATTCATGAGGCTTTACGTGTCTTCGTAGAAAGTTTATAGTTCAAACAACAATTAACAAAAGAAAAAAAAATGTTTTACTATCTTTTCTTTTGTTTGGTGTGTGTGTATTGGGAGGGAGGAAGTGCTTCACTACCTTTTCTTTTTGTTAGGTATAAAACGGCAAGAACAAATTAAAAAATGTTGAGTTCGTCAACAACAATATTAATATATTCAGTATAATTCTATAAAATAGGATTTGAAAAGGATATAGTAAAGACAAATCTTATTTTTACCTTAACGATAGAAAAATTGTTTTTAATTAACCCTCTGTTCAAGGAAAAAATCACAAGTGACCCCGTCACCCCGGATAAATCAAATTTGAAGGATAAAGTAACAAACATGTGTAACAAATCCACAAACAAATAAAACCCTTGAAAATATGTTAGAATAGCAACTCAAATGCATCAAAGTTCAAGGCATTTTTTTTTTGTTATAACTACCTATATTTAGCATTATTAACTCTACTTCACATAATTATGTTAAAGTATCCTTTCGTCTTTGGTTTGAGTCTTGAGAATGAAATTGTCGTCTTTGATTGGACACAATTTATCCAAGTATCATATATTGTAAAGGGATAATGCACAAGTACCCCCTCAATCTATGCCCCAAATCTCAGAGACACACTTATACTATACTAAGGTCCTATTACCCCCCTAAACTTGTTTTATTAATAATTTTCTACCCTTTTTCGGTCTACGTGGCACTATCTTGTGGGCCTAATGATGGTTGACTTTTTTTTTGATCTAGTGCCACGTAGGCCGAAAAGGGGTAGAAAATTACTTATAAAATAAGTTTAGGGGGTAATAGAACCTTAGTATAATATAAGTCTGTCTCTGAGAGTTCGGGCATAGGTTGAGGAGATACTTGTGCATTTTCCCTATTGTAAATATGGAAAACTATTCATACGTACAGCTCTATCGAGTTATGTGAATGTTGTTTCTAGAGAGGAAATATATTAAGTTATCATTTGTATCATTTAGATCAATTCTTTTTTGTATGAATGAACCTTTTAATTAAGTAAATAAAGTTCTCCCGTTCCAAAGCAAAAAATATATATTAAGTTATCGACCATAGGGCAATTTCTCGACTTAGGGTAAACTTAGTAATTGGTCCTTCTTGAAATATCAAAATGTGGCAGCTAGGTAAAAGATGAAAACAAAGAAATACAAAATTTTAAGTAAAAGGCGTCAGTTAGTGACGGAGCTAGAATTTTCACTAACGGTTCAAAATATGAAAAGTAATTACACAAAAAGGTCAAAGGGTTCAACATTTACTCTATATATACATATATATATAAAAATTTAACCATATGTCATCTAAATTTTCACCGTTAAACCCCCTTAGTCCTATCTGGCTAGCTAGCTCCACTCTTGGTGCTAACTATCTAGATGAGCCATTAGTTCACTACTACAAGATCATTATTTTCCCCATTGAGATTTTCCACCGAAAAATGTTCAGGCACAAATATTTTGATTGAATTAGTAACAAAAGAAAAAAATATATTAGTGTTTTCACGCGAAAAATTCAACTACATTTATTCATTTAATTCATAGCTTAATAGAACACATGTTTAAATTCGAGGGACAATATTCCGCCCATATAGCTAGCGGGGAGGATGGCACACTACAAAGTACTAACATAGTTCTTTCATATTAATTTGAATTTTCATATATATGCATATAAACTCAACATAATTGTAAATAACACGATTAATAAGCTTCTTAATTATTTTTTTATAACTATATATAATTAAATCACACAGGCTCTTCAATCAGTCCATAATAATAGTATTATTATATATAATGTTATAAAATATTATATCCAAATCAAACTATAATATGATTATAACATAGTTATTCTTTATTATTAAGCAATTAATTAACTTTTAAGGATAATTAGAAAATTCACCATCTCCATTGTGCCTACGTGATGGTCCAGAAGGAGGAATTAGAGTCCCTTTTGGTAGCATATCAAACAAATTATTCTTTTGAAACTCTTTCTTTTCATTTTCATCGTAATATTTCGGAGATGGTTCTGAAAATAGTGTATAAGCTTCTTCGTATCTCGGAGATGGTTCTGAAAGTAGTGTATAAGCGTCTTCATCTTTTGAATTCATCGTCGAAGATATTCTCACTGAAGAAGCATAGCCAAGAACAAGAGATAATGTGAGAATTAAGTACATGAATTTCCATGAAGAATAATTAGTAGTAGAATAAGCCATTGGGAATATGTTTTTTTTTTAAAAAAGTTGATGTTCTAGGGTTTATGTTTTGAATAATTGTTAGGGATTTAGGTGGGATATATATATAGATTATAGTGCATGGGAAGTAATTAAAAGATTTTTGAGAAATGTTTTTCTTTTTGGAGGGGGGTAGGAGTGTCGTGTCGTGTCTGGTTGTTCGTATCGTCCATACTAATAGTCGTAGTAATCGTATTAGAGTTTCTAGTAATTGTTGTATTCAATTGTTGTTACTATATGTTGTTTCATGTACTTCAACTATCTTCGTTAGTCGTTACTATTATTTCTTCTTTTTTGATTTTTTTTTTCTTGAGCCGAGAGTTTATTAGAAACAACCTCGATCTGAGGTCGGATTAAAGTCGCATAGTGAAACTATATTGAGTATGTTGTTGTTGCGGATATAAGTGGATGATGTTAATTCTTTTCTATCTATTTATTAATAGTAGTTTTTTATACATATATATTAATCTAGAGGATATTTATTCCTTATACGTATATGATATAGTTAATGTGTACTTTGAATTTTTTGCTTTGTAGTTTAGTAAAACTAAGACTATAAGAATTTAAATTTTCTAGTAAAGGTGCAATTGGTTATTGCTAAATATGTTTTAAGAAAATATACATCTAAATTAATTAACATGCTAAATTCTACAATATTGTACTTAAAGAAGTTGGTCGGTTAAGTGCTAAGTTTATTTAATTTGATTGTGATTATATGAGATGGAATCCATTAACTTGAATTTACTAATTTGTAGATGTAAGCTTTAAAAATGGGGAAAATATTATGAGCTTGTTTGTAGAACAAAACAAAATGTTTTTTTTTTAAAAAAAATAAATCAAATGTTTGAGTTGATATAAATTTGGTGTTGATTTGGGATAATTTTGAAGCATAATGTGCTAGCTCAAATTTGTATCGATGAAGTTATGATGATCGTCAAAATTTACAGTTATAAATATTATATGTACTTCGCTTATCGTATTGTTTTGTTGTTATATTGTTCTGTGTTGTTTCTTGTACTTTTATTTTTTTTTAGACTTCTTTTTTTATTGAGTCGAGAGTCTTATCGGAAACAACTTCTCGACATCTAAGGTCTGTGATAAAATTTATATACACTCTACCCTCTTAAAATCTAATTTTATAGGATTATATTGAGTATGTTATTGTTGTTGTGGGGGCGGTGAAGTGGATCATATGGAAAGAACTATATATATATAGAATTTTGAATGAAAATTCACTGATGGTGTTAATCCTTTTCTATCTATCTTTTAATAGTAGTAATTTTTAATTATATTAATTCCTTATACGTATGTGATATAATTAATGTGCAACTTAGAATTTTTATTCTTTGTAATTTGGTAAAACAAGACTATAGGTATTTTAATTAAATTTCTAGTAAAGATGCAATTAATTATTGCTAAATATGTACCAAGAAAATATGCCTCTAAATTCTATGATATTGTACTTGCAAAACTTGGTCTATTAGTAATTATACGAGATATTAACTTGAATTTACTATTTTGTAGATGTAAGCTTTGCAAATTAAGTAGAAATAAATTAAAAAATTAGAAATTAGACTCTTGAAAATTGAAATTGACAAAAAAAAAAACATAAATTACAAACAATGCAGGGCCCATTCAGGAGTGACATTCCCATCGAGATTTTCTGGGTTCGAACTCGAGTCCTCTGATTAAGGGTGAAACGGTGGATCAATAAATTTATTGAAAAAGGGGCCTAAAACAAAACAATTATACACAAACAAAATATTCTTATCATTTGCTTTTCAATTACCCCCCTAGTTGGTACTTCAAATTGAACATAACATCATCTACAATAAGGTACAGTCACAATCCCTTCACATAATCCATTCTCACCTTTAGTTTGTCATTTCTAAAGGCTAAGCATTTTATAAATCTACACAAAATCATCACACATCAAAGGGACTCCCCTCAAATTTACATCAAACCCGCGATATCATCTACGTATGACACTAGCACTATGAGTATCTTTCTGTCCACTTACGACGTCTGAAAACTGTAAATAGTCACCTCAGATAATCCCAGTGGAAATGCTTGAAGTTGCATTAATCTTCAGAGAATGCTCAGGAACATATGTCACACCTGCAAATGCAGAATATTTGTCTCAGTTAATTCATCCTATTGCATTGACTTTTAACTTGTTCTAGACTCAAACAGATAGTAGCACATACAAAAACTATAGACGACACACGCACCATAGGAAAGGTTCACTCGTACTCTGCTCATAAATTACTCAATTAGTTCGTAAATGCACCATAGTTCATAAAAGATAACACAAACTGCATCAAATCTAATTATATCAACAGCTTACTCTGCTTTTTGCAGTCTACCCAACAAAAAGGGTGTAAATAGAAGAATGAAAGAGACGGGTTAAGATAATTACTGAAGCCACAGAAATTATAAATTTTTTTCCCCACCAGAAATTGGGGTAAAACCGTAGCTCGATAAGTTACTGAGATGTCATCCAATCATCTTCTCCTTTCTTCCCTACTTTATTTTCCTCTTAACTGATCACATCTCTGTTCTTTCAATCCAAATAAAACCCGACACAATTGTCAAGGCACGTAATACCTTGAGCTAATTTTTGAGTAATAATTCAAGAGTGGGGAAGGAACCAAAGGAAAATATGGTTTTCTGATATAAAAGTGAAATATGCTCAAGGAACTAAGGCAGGGGTTTATGTCGAATCATTGCCGCCATCTCAATGTTGATATTTAAATAACGAAAGTGGCAGGAAACGAGTTTAACAATTTAAACTCAGCTAATACCTTTCTCCTTTACATCAATCTGTAAAGAATCAAGTGTGATTATACCATCCGTCAGGGGAAGTACTTCAAGTTTGATGGTTGCTGTAGATTGAGCAGGCACACATCTGAAACCACCACAAAGGGGTGTAAGATTAAACCCGAAATGTGCAATAAAGATAATTAACAAATAAATGATTACCCCAAGGGAACTCTGCTCTGCAACCATAGATGTGAACAACCTGAATCGCCACTTGGAAGCACATCAGGTATGGGAGTGGCTCTCTCACTAAATGAAACTGATTGAGAAAGATTTTTCCCTTCCGATACTTGACTTACTGATACCGAGCTATTGCTCCGAGCAGCACTAATTTGCTTATCAATACTCACTCTCTCCGTAAAATCAGAAGAACCAATGAAAGGACTCATTGGTGATGTCGGTGAAGTACTCAATGACACCACAGAAGGTGGGGAAGTAAAGGAAGCAGGAGCAAGCACTGTCATTGTCAGATCTTGTGATGTCAGGTTTGATGCCTGAAGAGTTAAGACCTGACAAATTGAACATAAGATAAGCATTCAAGATGTTTAAACCTTCAGCTAGATAAGTTAACATTATTCTCATATGATGTACAACCTGTACTGGAAGCTGAGAACCTCCTTCAAAAGATCCAAGGGTTTGTTTTGTCATTTCAGAAGCAACAGAGATCATAAGGTCCCTAGAAATTCGTGGTCTCCAGCTCGTTGGCTGCTTAAAGAACAACTTTGATTCTACAAGTATCCATAGAAGATCCAAGAACTTAAAAAGTGTAAGACACCATAAATAGTTTTCAGATACATGTACCTAGAAGGAATTCCTTTTTAAACAGTACCTACCTGTGTAATTGCATCGACATGATACCAGAACTGCATATTTATCAGTAGGTGACCCAATATTTCTTTCCTCAATATTGGGAAGATGGTGCCATGTTGATGATGCACTTCTAGAATGTACTCGTGAAGATCGAAAAGTTTTTCCACTATGACCGTTGGAACTCTTCAAGATGGGATTGACTGGTCTGAGAATGAAAGAATGTTCTTCACCTCTCCTGCAAAGGGCATATGGCAGTTAATTTCTTCGCACTTGCAATCCAACAATTATAACAATTACAACAAAAAGTTAGGCTGACACTGGTTTTGACTTTTGAAGCTAGCAATAAAAATAATAGCCTTAAGCCTGTATGGCCAAACTGCCAAAAAACTGCTTATATTTAGCACTTCTGGCAAAATAGCTTCAAAGAACTACTTTTGGAAGAAGTTGTTTGTGTTTAACCAATTTGTCTGAGAAGTTTTTTTCCCCCAGTATTTGATAAGAATTTTGTGTTTAGCCATCTTTTAAAAGTGTTTTCAAGTATAAAAAAAAAGTAGCAAGGTTCATTTTACAATTATGATTACTCAAAACAGAGAAATTATTTTAATTATTTATTATGGAAGACCTAAATTAATTTATATTTATTTAATTTAATTAATAAAGAGAGAAATGACGCATATTTATAGTTGATAGACTATTCCAAAGAGGAAGAGGAGGAGCAGAGAGATAAGGGGGGAAAAGGACGAGGAAGAAACCAAAAAAGGAGAAAAGCTTCTGTATAATTTTGAATAATAGATGTGTTAAATTAATGAGGGATGGTTTGGTAAAAACAAATTTATAAGAAGGATATTTTTCCTTGAAAATCTTCCCCTGTGTGAACTTGCTTACATTGTTGGTACCAAGCCCGAGAAAGGAAGAGGGTTGTGGTAGGCTGACAGTCAACCAATTCAATTCATGATGAATCCTCATAATATAGAGCCGACCAAAGTGAAAGGCAAGTTCTACGTAATAGCTATAAGACCAACATGTCGTATGGTAGTGAATGTTGGGCTGCTAAAATACAAAATATCCACAAGATGAATTGTAGAAAGCAGATGCTAAGATGGATATTTGATCATGTCAGATAAGATAAGACTAGAAATGACCACATCTGCCAGAAGGTGCAAGTAGCACACATTAAGGATAAAATGCAAGAAGGTCGCTTGAGATGTATGGGTATATTGCGTCGACCTACAGATGCACTAGTCAGAAAGTGTAAAACTATGGTTAGTGAAGGTGTTAAAAGGGGGTGAGGTATAAATGCAAGAAAGTTGTCTCCAAAGACCTATAAATGCTTGGTACCAATGCCAACTTAGCTAAAGACAGTGCACGAGGGAAGAAAAAGATCCATATAGGTAATAGCTACTAGTCAAGGATAGGTATAGATTTACTAGAGAACTTCTAATAATAATAAGAGTTGCAAACTTTTTCACTTATATTCTATTTAGTATGATTCGAGTTTAAGTGGAAGATATGCAGATTCATATAGACAACCAACTTGTTGAGGCGTAGTTGTTGTATATTTTTTCCTTTGAAATAATTTATTTTCTACTTTAGTTTCTTTCTTTTCTTTTTTTGTTTTATAACCATGGTGTTCGGGCCAGCTTTCGCTCACCTCGACTTGTTCCACGGGATACCTTCTATCTCTCACCGACAAGAGTACCAGGTAACTCTGTCCACCAAGGCTAGGGAAGAAATAACTTAGTCTATTTGTCTTTGTTGAGATTTGAACCTGAGACCTCATGGTTATCAATCCACTTCATTGACAACTGTCATACCTTTGGTCTTTTCTACTTTAGCTTAATGGGAACAGCTGAAATTTTGTAGCTTATTCCCAACAATAAACAAAACTATCCCAACAACATTTAAGTTGGTTAAGTTGTTGCTCAAAAGCACTTCTTTTAGTTGGCCAAGAAAAAGCACTTTTTTTGTTGGCAAGGTCAAATCTTAGAAGAAGTGTTCTTAGCTCCAAGAAGCTTGGTCAAACACGCTATTAATTAAGGAACACCTAACTTGTGATTGGTAGCCCTTCCTTTAAACATACTTGGAAAAAAGTAGTAAGATATTCACAATTTCCTCAAAATCTTAAAAATATTCAGCTTGATCACTGATACTTGCTGCAATAACAGCAAGTAAAATCTATGCAGATATCTTATTAATGCCTCAACGGAAGGAATGCTTCTATTCTGCTGATGGCCAATATATGTTCCATTCTCTTGGTTAAAAGAAGACCAGCCTCTAAAACAAATGCAGATTAGGGTAACTTCAATCATTAAATACAAATTCACATACACCAGGCCCCAAAAATGATGTCTGTTGTGAGTCAATACACTAGCACTATTCATAATGATTAGATAAAGAAGATAAATCATTTATTAAATAAAGATAAGAAGTTAAACCGAATTAAACCTGAGGGCCAAATTTGGCAAACTATAGTCTTCACCAGCTTCAATACATGCAATTGGTAATGATAAAGGAGGCCCACTTTTTGAAGCTTCTTCAAAAATGATTGTTACGGCATCTATGTAGACAACAATATCAGGTGCATGTGTTGGACAGACATTCTGCAAAAGAATGCCGATTTCATGTTAATCGTCTCGACATACCCAAGCCATAAGGTACACCAAATTCCTAACAACATACATATATCCAATTTAGCTAGTTACTCAGGCTAATGAATAAAACCCACCTTGATGTGGACACAAAGGAGATCGTCTGTATTGCAGTCAGCAGCAAAAGAAGTAATTTCT
Organism: Solanum lycopersicoides; assembly: GCA_022817965.1. Lineage (NCBI taxonomy): Eukaryota > Viridiplantae > Streptophyta > Magnoliopsida > Solanales > Solanaceae > Solanum > Solanum lycopersicoides. The sequence continues at coordinate 2,337,292 of CM040622.1, read as the reverse complement.
ACTGGTTGAATTAATTCAATTTTCCTCCTCCATCTTCTTCCAGGGATGAAAATACCTTCTAAACCACAACGAACCGAAAATCTTTCTGGCTCAAGAGATACACCTCTAAAAGATAAAAGTCCTTCACTCCCGGTCTTTTCACTCTTCACTGACCTTTGAAACGAAAAGCGTTCCCAATCTTCTGGATTAAAACTTGGTCCAGTAGTGGAGGTTGTAACAGATGGAGGTGGTGCACTGTTTGGTGGAAGTGAAGACATGGAGTAACTTCTAAAGTTACCGAAAGAAAAGAGTTGTGATCCAGAAGATCCAGATACGATGGGCTTTGTGGATGTGCTACGAATGCTCGCACTGGAACTTAATTGAGGCGGGGATAAAGGTCGTGCGGAAGGAGGAATAGAATTATCTATAGGAAGTAGCCATTTCAACAGTTCACCACAGGGATCCTGCTTTGCATAAGTCAAATTCTCCTCATTTAAAGACGACAAACTTCTCTCGTGATACTTCTCAAATTGAAGAATTTCGAGCACGGGATCTCTCACAAACTCAATACCGACATTTACTTGTAAAAGTACCTGCATCCTTCCAAACAAGAAAATTGTATCTACATCAGTTGTTCTCCAGGAAAATCTAAAAAGACAACTAATAAGTAATACAATTAAAAGTCTATAAGCATCAGAAAGGGCAGCATAAGAGATACTATTTTTCATCTCTAATTTAAATGCTCAATAACATCATACCCAGTGTAGTCCCACAAGTGGGTTCTGTGGAAGGTAGTGTGTATGCAGCCTTAACCCTACCTTACTCTGATTTAAATGTTCCCACCATTAAAACAATACTTGTCTAACATCCATGTTTATGATTGCCCTCAGAAGAAGTTATAGAGATTGAATAAGGAGAAAATAAAAGGGGAAGACATCTGTAGAATCAACTAGTCACCCTGCACTACATCAAACAGTGAGATCATACTTCTAGAAATAACACTAAGGAACCCATTATAACCTGGAGAGAAACCCGAATTTTGCAAGCCATACCATTCAGCACCACAACAACCTTCTCCTGGACCCTGATACAAATTTCTCAAGAAAAACACTCTAAATCAGGTATTACTCCTCCGAGAACCCCTTTCCAAACAACCTCCTTCCCTGCGGAGAAGCTTATGTATGACATCTGACCACCATCTGCACGTCTAAACTATTGTTTTGATAGGACAACAACAAATTTTTGCCACATTTGAAAACCCGAGCTGAATGTGGTTTCTTTCAACCGCATCAATCCTAACACAGTGGACATTTCGCACAATAAAGAGACCATGTTTCTTTTGGATCTGCTAACTATATGCTAAAGTACCGGGAAACAGGTTCATGCAGGCATAAGTTCAATTAAAAACAACAGAAACACGACAGCAGATACCAAAGTCAACACTATGAAAGAAATGGAATGCCTTTGTACAATTTAAGGAAAAGGTGATGGCGTGTACGTTGGTCTGTATATATTTCACAAGAGATTGGGTGTAACTGCTGACACTACAATTTTTGCGGAACATACCACTATATCTCCATTTGAAAGGGCACAACACTTGACAGCACTTCTTGCCACTCCACCAGAGGTTCTAGCATCAAAGTTTCCCTTATCAGTGGAAGCACTCAAAGACAGCTTCTTTTTAAGTGTCTTCACTGTTTCTGAGTCATCTGCTCCAATCATATCAGATACTTCCTCCATAGCTTTTCTTTTCGACCATAGAGGCTCATCTGACTCGGCAATCCGAGCGAAAAAGTGAGAACTATTAAACCTTTGTACTAGTGATTCAGTTTGTCTTTTGTAATCTTCCAATCTCAACAGATTTTCACCAGTAGAAACCTCCTTTTCGGGGTTAATATTTGCATTTCCAATCTCACTTACACTACCATCATCCACTGCTTCTCCAGGGGAAACACACCCAGAAGTAATCCCTGTGTTACCATTTTGTTTCATGACGGCCGCAACTTTAAAAGGTGTAATAATTTCTGTATCCTGCTTACAGGCCGAGAGACATGCAAGTATATGGACCTGTTCACCTACAATTGATGAAAAAATTAGAAAGAAAGAAATGACAACCTGAAAAGAGGTGGAAGATGATAGAAAAAGAGATTAACAATAGTAGCTACCAGGTATAACAAAGAAGCGGTCCAGTGAGCATATGGAAGAGATATCTGCTGCCTCACTCCAGTTATCAGGAAGTTTATCTGGAAAGGCATGTCAAGACTTGGTAATTAGTTCATTGAGATTTGAGTTTGGATTGCTGGACAAACATTTTGAACATCAAACACTATCTTTGAAGAAAAAAGCAGCTGAGAGAAAAATCAAGCACACAACTACGATTTCATCCAACTTAACAAAATATTACATAACTATATTAGCATTCAGAAGACGAATAGAATAACGATATTATGCGAAAAATGATATAGATGAATTCAGGACTCTTTGGTTTCCTTCTGCACACCCAAGTTTGAAAATTATCAGTGCTTACAGAAAAAGTAGAGGTGAAATAGAAGACAACAGAAGTGCTCTTCATGATGCAACCTTTCAGTGTTTTTACTGAATATTACAGATTAAAAAAAAACTGAAAATTAAGATCCTCGGACAATGTTTTAATCCAAAGCTAAAATGTCATTGCCAAATGCAAACCATAGCTAGGAATAAATAGACTTTCCTATTATAGAAAGTTCGATCCGTAAGAAAATTCCAGAATAATAACAGCAAGTATGATCCAAAACTATAAGATGTGATGTTGTTGACATAAGAATAAAAGAAGGTTCCCTACCCTGCATTCTTATCAGAACTATCCACAATAAAATTATAAATGATTAGTCATCAAATTTAGACAAGGAGGGCGAAATATGCTAACATTCCAAGCACTAGATTCAGACTTCTATGAATAACTCACTAATTGGAACCAATGGCAAATAGCCCAAAAGCAGGCCATCATCAGGTATAAATGATGACAATCTGGCTCCCTCTTAGAAAAGCTCCCAATCTTTCGTGAAGATAAGAGTTGTACTAACCAATTTTCCACCGAGATAGGAATATCTTTACAAGTTTCCCTTTTTCTCCTTCAAAGAATGGATAATATTTCCATAATAACTACAGTAATCTAAAGTCTAAAATAGATATTGAACAAGTAGGATGTGTGTAAGAAAGACTTAAACAACAGGATTGTAGACCAAACTCCTACAAGCTTCTTTCTCACAATTTGAGATAGAAGGACATTATGAAATTACGCACAAATCTACTATTCCAATCTGTACTGGAGATTTTTAGGCAATAAAGTTTCTAAGTTTATACACGAATGACTCCGGAGAGACTTGCAACTCATCCAGACAGAGAGTAATAGCACCACATAGTTAAGAAAATAAAAGTTTCCTGCAGATGTTGAACAATCTCCAACTCCATAGGAAACCAATTCATCTTACTTTCCCTTTCTGACAAATAATGCATATGGTGTCGCAATATTAGCTAAGACATGTGATGCAGTGCATCTTATCGATAATAAGCATACATATATAGATACCAAACATCAAGCACAAGGCAGAAAAGAAAAATGAAAAAAATACCCTTCAGATCAAAGGCGTAAAAAAAATAAAAGTTACCCTTTGGAATAGTTATCCATCCTTCGTCCTCTTTGACATCTATGTGGTTGGCAACAAATTGAGAGTTGTTTTTCTCATTTATGTCCGCAAGATCTTCATCCTCAAATTCATCACTCTCACCGTCACGTTTCTCACTCTCCGTATAAGGTTCGTCAGCAATAAGGCCCTCTAAAGTAGAACTTGGTTTGGAAGCATGAGTTGGCACCGATTGAACTCCACGAGCAGGTGAATGCTCAGAAGCTGCAGTCTGATTAGACCTCAGCATCAGGAAGTTCATGATTTCCCCTGTAACTCCCTACAACAATAAAATCTTAACTTCACAATCCAAATCCTCGAAACTAACAACCAAAACCTAAATATACATGTGCATGTTAATTTTCTATGCACACAAAATAGAGTTCTAGTGAGACATTGGATGAACAAATGCTGGATCTACCTCTGCTCAAAGCATAACATTTTCTGCTCAATTATGACTATACGCTAGTAACCAAACTCATCAAAAACATTCAACTAGTAAACACGACAATCATTGACAAATACTAAAACAGATAAAATTTGAAGACATTTAAAACTATAGAATGAGAATTGTTAAGCGATAGGAATCTACCAGATGAAGAGTATGTGTTTTTTGAGGTATAGGATCAGTAATGGAGAAAGAGAAAGAGGAAATGAAATCGGAAAATACCTGATCGGAGATGTCACCGGAGAAGAGAGTCAGGGAGGTTGCCGATCGGGAACACGGCGGTGAACCGGTGGTGAGTCGGACCGGGATAAATCGGTGCTGGTGTTAGGCTTTGGATCTGTGTCAAAGCTTTGGTTTTTTTTAACAAAGTTCAATTTTATTAAAATGTTAGATTTATTCATAACTCACAAGATCTCTTTGCGATTTTAGCCCAAATTGTTATTTAAATTTTATTATATCGTAACATTAGATAACATGAAAAAAAAATTATTTTATTTAACGATAAATTAGATATGATCATATCGTTATTTTGTTGATATGTCATATTACATAATAATAGAGAATATAAATTAGTAAAATATTATATTCACTATATAATATGATATAAAACAATATATTATGAAATAATACATAACAATAATCTAAACGTAGCGGTGACAAACATGATACAAAAGGCATTAGTGAAACATGATTACTCTGAAATGATACATTTTTACAATAATACAATATTTATAAGCTAATCAACAAGTATCAACATGATATACATATTGAATATACAATTCACATGATGTATATCATTATATAACAATGTGATTCAACTATATTTTATCATAGTACTCGTAACCGATTCTTATCATGTTATTTAAGTTACATTCAATTTCTACAAATTATTTAATTGGTAGTCGATTATTACAAACTTTAGATAAAAAAAGTCGATTTTGAACTTGTGTATTTCACATACTAATAATATTGGGCCAGATTGTAGATAACAGATTAATAATTGGGCTCTTAGCTTATTGGACCAGATTGTAGATAACAGACTGAAAACTTGGGCCCAAGTCTAATATGTGTGTGATAACATATTTTGTCATATACTTTATTTATTTATATATTTACGTACTTCATTCGTTTTCTAATAATTTTTAAAAATAGTATCATAAATTAATTATCATTGAGAAGATTAAGATAATATTAAATAGTTTCTTTCATTTCACCCTTGGAAGTAATTATTTTGAAGAATACAATCATCTCAATCGAGTAAATTTTTAACAATAAACGACATATTCCATATAAATTTGTATTTGGAGATGGTAGAGTGTGCGTCAAGCTTTACCGTACCTTAGAGATAGAGAAGTAGTTTCCGACTGCTCTCAGCTCATGGAAAAAAGTCAGCATACAATGAATAGAACTTTTAAAACTATTGGTGATACTCTTAATAAACAACGGTGATAGTTCAAGTAGGATAAGATAACAAATAATAGTTGATGTGTGCTTTAATATATATATATATATATATATATATATATATATATATATATATATATATATATATGGAGATAAGTTAGATAGAAAAAGAAAAGAGAAAAGAAAATAACGAATAGTTAAGTGTTGTAAACTCACAAAAAAAAAAATGACAATTCAAATATATTTTTGACCATTAACTCGTTGAAAAAATAATAATCTATTGATCAATAATGTATAGAAACTTAACTCAAGTGTTTGCTATTTTTAATTGTTTCAAAAATAATATTTACCACTACTATATATCATATTTTTCTCCGTTCTTACGTAATGTCGCACATCAACAAATTCAAAAAATAAACCTACAAAAAAAGGTAGGGTATGAAGTAGGGCTGCTATAAGTAAGACGGGATAAAAGATAAATAAGATTATTAAATAATAAGTAAAGACAAAATGAAAATTAAAAATTAAGGTAACAATACGATCACATCAAATCAATCGTTATTCAAAATAAACTTCTTACCGTCACCTAACGATTAATCGAAATATAATAATCTATTTATAAATTCGTAAGCACAATACAACATTTAAGCCAAAAATATCAGGTCCATGAATTTATTATGTGGTCACACATAAACAAAAAACACATTTAAAAGGTGTTGTTCTCTTTGTCAAAGTTATAGTGCTCTTTAATAAACTCAATGTTATGACGGTCAACATTGTTAACTGAAGAATTAACACATAAGATTTGTTTGGTAAACATCAAACATTAGACATTGAGCGTGTTTAGAACTTATAATCAGACGCTTAGAGCGTAGGTCTTACAAAATTAAACTCCACACACGAATCTCAGAATATTTTGCCACGAAGCGAGTCTCGATACTACCTTTTACATCAATAAGGAAGCAAGTTGTATAGGCTTTGTCCTAGTTATAGTTTCCCCTAGATACAACTATAACTATAAAAATGACAATTTTTTTGGCCAGAAAATTACATTATTCTATTTTGGTTAGTTGCCAACTTATACTAGTATTTATTTGTTAACATTCTTATCTATCCAAACATGTCACATCTATAACAGTCATCACCAAGTCACCCAACTTAGTTGTCTTTTGATTTTTTTTTTAAAAAAATATATTTTTATAATCTCTATATCTGGCTAATACAAGTATTGATTAGTATGACACCCATGACGATGAACAAGCTATTGAAGAATGAGTGCATATTATATTTTAGACGAATTTTATATTATAATTTTTTTAAAAATATAAATTTTATAAGAAAAAATTTGAGATTAATTTTTGACGTGACAATAAAAAAAAATATTAAAGTGACAAAGGATTCGTGATTCCCCACATAAATTGTGTCCTCATAATAAATTTATATCACCGAATATTCTAGGAAATAAAATATATTTTTAATAATTATTATAATATACGACCTTGTTTTGCATTTATAATTTTTATTTACTTCTTGAAATACAATATCACTCTGATAATGGAAAACAATCATTTAGAAGTTTTTTAAAAGTTTAAATAAATTCAGCTATACATTTAATAATTGGATGGAAACATATTTTTTAAAATATAATCTACAATAATATAATACATTTTTTTCCCTTGGCAACACTGTTTGGTCCGTGTTATATTATTTGTTATTAGTTCAAATATATCGTTTGTTACATTGTCATATAAAAATTATTATGCCGCTAAAATCATTATCTCTCTCTCTCTCTATATATATGGCAGCGTAACAGAATTAAGGAGGACTAATAAAATAAAAATTTAAATACTCAAGTAATTGAGCTACTAAATTTTTTATTTTAATTTAAATATTGTGGGAATTTTGTTCAAACAATGATTAGTAGGTTTTAACTTGTAACCTAGATCCACATATTTGAATCTTGTTGTAGCAAATATAAAACGAATATAATTCCTATTGATTTATATTTATATTTTATATATATTATTCATATGTCACAAAAAAAAAGAATAATATAAATACCGCAAAAAAGTGAATATTCATTAGGGACTATTGGACCACCCCTTCTTGTGGTAAAAAAAAAAAAAGGGAGAATATTCCAAATATATATATATTTTATTTGATGTCTGATATTTATATTAAAATTCGATTAAATTTAAATTTACACTAAAAAATCTCATATCGAAGGATAAGTCGTTCCCTAGTAAAGAACTTAGAGATCCCTAGAGTATATACCGTTCTTTAATAAAGACAATTCCGTATTCAAAGAGTCCTGAACATAAAATTTTTAATTAAAAATAAAAAAATATTTATCACTTATAATAGATATACGTGTTAAATGCGGCTATAAGCCACCGTTCATTTTTTTCCATATTCTCGAAAAGATAAAAATAAATTTATTCTGAAGGGTCACTGACTATAAAATGACCTTTCCTTATTCTTCTTTATTTTTTCTTTATTTTGTTATGAGTAATTTAATTTATTGATTAAATTTTTTAATATATGCTTCATTTCAATTTATAAACTATAAATAAATGTCATTATCGATAAAATAAACTGTCTACATACAAGTTGGAATATTTATTTTCTTCCACGATTACCTTTTTTCCCAAGTCAAACACATTTCATTTGTTTATATTTTTAAAAATATAGAATTAAATAAAAAGAAAAGGACCCATAATCGATATTTTCAACCTACACCAAAGTACTAACAAAAAAATACTAGTATTATTAATTTAATTTTGATAGGCACAAATAAACTATTCTTTTATATAAATTCTATTAAATTTTATTTTTCGTAATATAAATTATCAATCGATAGAAACTGACGTTGAAAAAAATAGCGATTTTTTCATATTTTTGACAAAATAAAAAGGTATGTGTGAGGTGGATACTACCACACCTAGATAAGTCTTGACCATTGTATTGGCTCAAAACTTAATGCCATTTTTTATTTATTTATTATTATTATTATTATAAATTTGTGGCTTGTATGTTAAATAAATAAATTAATATGTGCTTGTGTTTATCATACTCCTAGTCCTCTCATGCATTACATCTGTCTTGCAATAATTCATCATCATTCTTGTCAAAATAAACAATTAATTAAAAAAAAGAATAGGGACCAATATTATTATTATTATAAGTCTATAACTTATAATATTTCAAAATCAAAATTTGCCATAAATGAGACTAATTGGTAGGGTTAGAAGTCTGCATTTTTTGCTACATATATATTTATTATTTATTTATTGTATAAATGGTGATAAAAATTGTACTTATCTTTGTTGTTGGTAATATAATACTAGATTTGTTTATAATACTATATTTGTTCAATATAAAAGTTGACAATAACAATCCAACCAATGATACAAAATTGTCGTTGAATTAGATTTCACGCATTTTAATTAATTTTACGAAAACTAAAAATCTCATAGTGTTTCATCCATATCATTTTCACTAAATCACATTCGTACACATCAGTTATAATATGTTTATCACAATATACCATAAATACATTAAAAAATATACAGATAAATAAATATAAACTCTAATTAGAAAAATAAATAAATAATCTGCTACATGAATGACTATTTCAATATTTTGTTTCCTATTTTATTCTCCAATCACATTAAACTCCTTCATATAAAATAATTCAATTCATTAAAAACGATTGATGTACATACCCCCAATTCTTATTGTTCATTCAATACCTTACAACTTAGATATTTTCCTCCATGTAAGCTAAGCTCTTCAATATTGTTTTTATCGTAATTGATAAAATTATTGTTCTGTATATGTCTTTTATAAAAATTTAGAGTAAGATTGTGTTAGGTTAGGTACATAGCGTGAGACGATTAATGAGTCTGTCGCAGAAATGCAAGATAAGACGGTATATAGTGTGAGTTTTAGTATATAGGTTTTGTCTTTTTTTTTTATGTGTGGTATATTAAGTTCTATGTGCTGTTTCTATGACCATTTTTTTCTTTATTGATGATTTGTTTGTTCTTGTTTTGTGTATGGTTTGAAGCTGAAGTTCCAAATTATACTAGTTGACACATGGGATTGAGATTGGGGTTAATCTTTGTTGATAAAGTTAGAGTCTTTAAGCCAAAACAAGTTGAATCAGTATGGAATCACAACTGGGTTTAATTGAAAAATCATTTAATGTTAAATACTCAGATGGGGTTAGAGAAGCTCTTGATGAATTGCCTGATAGTTTTACAATTACTGATCCCTCTATATCTGGTCACCCTATTGTTTATGTATCAAGGGGTTTCTTGAAAGTATTTGGTTATTCAAAGAATGAGGTTTTAGGGAAGAATGGAAGGGTATTTCAAGGGCCTAAGACTAATAGAAGATCAGTTATGGCGATTCGAGAGGCGATTCGTGAGGAGAGGGGTATACAGATTAGTTTGTTGAATTATAGGAAGGATGGGACACCCTTTTGGATGTTGTTTAATATGTGTCCTGTTTATAGTGAGAAGGATGGGAGGGTGGTTCATTTTTTGGGAATTCAAGTGCCTATTTTGAGGAGGAGAAATTCATTAGGTGGTGGAATTGGGAGAAATGGAGGGGTATGTTATGATGGAGGTAATTGCAGGGAGTATGTCTATAAGTGTTGTAGGAGGGAGGTTTGCTCGAATTCGATGATGGAAATGGATAGAGCGTTATCGGTTGATTCAGTTTCAGGGTTGGACCATACAGGTATTGTGTTTATTCATTATGCTTCTTCAAAGTTATCTCAATTTTGTTGTTGTTTATAGTGGTGGACTTATCGTTTCATTTTCATCGTCGATATGATCATTAAGATGTTTGGGATTTTGAAATTTGTTGCACTAACCTCCAATCATTTGAGTATTGTATCTTCAGCTTATGGTCCTAATTTCTTTTTAATGGTTGCCTTTGCTCCTTGGAGCAACGCTAAAAAGTTGTCTCTGTGTGATCCATAGCTCACAAGTTTGAGCCGTGGAAGCAACCACTAATGCTTGAATTAGTTTAGGCTGTCTACATCACACCTCTTGGGTTGCTGCACTTCCCAGGACGCTGCACAGGGCTGCCCTTTTTTTTCTCTTATGCTTAAATTCACGTTTTGAGTCATTTTCGTCAGTTGGTTGAGTTAGGACTTGGTTATGCTTTGGGGTGCATACACCTATCGCGTCACTCTGTGTTTGGAGTTTCAATGTGCAGATTAGCAGTCCTAGTCAGTATGTATAAAACATAAAAGTTTGTCCAGCTAACTTGTACTGCACAAGGACTTTGTTTCCCATTTTTGTACATTTGGATTATCTCTGCTGCATTTTCATTCTTAAATCCTAGTGTAGAGTTTCGTTACTTTAGGTTCAATTTATAGGATTCTTTTCATGAGGCTTATATATCACAGAAGTAGATGTTGAAGGACCTTGTGAAGCAAGTGATCAAGAGAAGACAAAAGCCAGTGTTGCTGTCAACAACATAATGTCCGTGTTGGCAAACTACAGTGAGTTAAATGGCAGACTGGTCAGTGACAGGAGATGCTGTCAATCGGGAACGAGTCTGCTCAGTGCATCCTTAAATATATCTTTTGGTAGAATAAAACAAAGCTTTGTATTGTGAGTTTTTTTGAATTCCTAATTTTCTTGTTTTGATGACCGATATGATCTGTTCTTGGATGGACTTGACACTTTATCTTGGAATATCTTTCTATAACGTGCAGAACTGACGCACACTTACCAGACATGCCAATTGTCTATGCAAGTGATGCCTTCCTAAAATTAACAGGTGCTAAAGCTGTAGCTAATTTACACTAGACATTTCATGGGATGTTCTCATTGTTTATGGGTTTGGGTCTATTTCTTGTGTTCATAAAAAGAGCATGAGGGCTTACTCTAACTAATATTTCTAACAGGAACCATTCTTTTCTTCAATAGGCTACTTGAGACATGAAGTATTGGGTCGTAATTGTCGGTTTTTAAGTGGTGAAGATACAGTGAGAGGCACACAATTTCAGGTATTTTTTTCTTTTCAGCTCTGCTATCATTTGCTTAATTTCGTTTGTTGCATTGCTAACTGCTACATCTTGGGGGTAAGAGATTTGGAGCCCTTCGTAAGATTAAGCTTTTCTCAAGTGGGGGAAGTGCTTAGGGACGGTAAGCAGTTGAGCAGCTGATCGCAATCCTTATTACCTTTTTTCTCACTTTGCAGATAAAACAATGCATCCAAAATGAACAACCATGTACTGTACATATCTTAAATTACAGGTTGGTTCTGGTCATTGCATAAAATTCAGATAAGAATTGTTTCCATGTTATTTAGGCTCAATCTCTTGCTGGCTGCGTGTTTCCTTTCAGAAAAGATGGAACGACATTTTGGAATTTTCTTCACATCTCACCGATCCGGAGTGCTTCAGGAAAGGTAATATTTGTAACTAATTGGTACATATTTACTAGCATTGTTGTATGAGATAGAGTGTTGGCCAGTCAAGATTATCCATGTCCAGAAGATGAATGTAGCGGAGATGAGGATGCCCAGATGGATGTGTGGGCATACTAGGAGAAATATGATTAGGAACGAAGTTATACCATGCAAGGTGAGAGTGACCTCTGTGGCGGACAAAATGAGGAAGCGAGACTCAGATGATTTGTGAGGTGCACGGATGTGCCAGTTAGGAGGTGTGGAAGGTTGGCTTGAGCCAGGAGTTAGGAGAGGTAGAGGTATGCCAGAAAAGAACTGAGTGTGTAGAGGGATGGGGGAGGTGATCAGATAAGACGTGACACATCTTCTCTTACTGAGGACCCTAGACAGGAAGCGATGGAAATCGAAGATTAGGTAAAGGCTTGTAGGTAGCCGAGTCTGGTCGCTCGTTAGGTGGGTGAGGCAACGGGGCTTGCCACATATCCTTTCTACTTATTATTAGTAGTATTTAGTAATCACGCAGTTTCTTGTTCTTCTATGTGTTCCTATCATCCATTGTTTCATTTTGCTTTGTTTCTTGAAATTTTGTTGTCATTTTTTCTTCGTGCAACCCTTCTATGAATAATCCCTTTTTAAGTCGTGAGTCTATCGAAGACAATCTCTCTACCCTACAAAGGTGCAGGTAAGGTCTGCATACATCTTTATTTTTATTTTGTATAAGAAGAAAACTGTTTGTTATTTAAACTAGTACTAGTAGAGTTAAATAATCTTTGACAAACAAGCTCTGTAGTCCCAAGACAAGCTTATGTTTCATTAGTTGAGATTGTTCCAAGCCAATTGTAGGTTCACTGGTGTCATAAAGTAGCGGCATCACCGCTGCCTTTGTCAAGATTATGGTGCTCTAATGATTTCCGCCACCTATCAAGTTGATATTAGTCTATTAACAGAGCATATCCACATGTTTTTCTCAATGTAAACGACTTCTTGACAGGTTCTTTTAGGTGAATGCCATGTCCAAATAGAATGAATACGTCTTCTTAGACATGTCTGTTAGTGTTTCCAGTTTTTGCAAAATATGGGGTTATGAATTATAAATTTATCCACCTTTGCATATACTATGCTTCAATCAAGATTCGAGATGTGAATTGGTTCTCAGGCATCAAGAGTAATGGATGGACTAAGTTTCTTTATTGCTCTATATATTAGGAGATGTAGATCTGTGATTAGTTCAATGTCTTCTTGAATAACCAATGCTCAAAAAGATTTGAGTTTTTGTCGATAGATTACTACCTAGCCATAATGTTCAAAGAACTTGGCGGAAAAATAGAAGTAGGAATGAAACCAGTTGTTATTTGCTTTGTTTAGGTAGTAAATCAAGCAGACGTTTATGTTGGACTCTGTCTCGGTCTCAATCCACTTCTCAATATTGGATTGAGACAGTTCTGAATGAAGCAGACATGGACAATGAGGATTCACATAGCTGACCCCAACTAACTTACAATCGAGGCGTAGTCGTCCTATTGTTGTTAGAGCTCAGTGACAAGTCACATTAGACATTTTCTGTTACAAACAAAACTTAGGCTACTTCTACCTACTGCAGCTTGTTGAAAAATTTACTCCATCCTACTTGAGCTAACCCGTTGTAGTTCTGTCTCGTTTGGCTGCATAGGTTGCGTACTTCGTTGGCATTCAGATAGAAGATACTACCGAGGCTCGGGAGAGACAAGGGCTAAATCCGGAAATGAGGCATCGCAGTGTTGTCGCTGCTGTAAAGGTGGCTGTGAGAGGGTGGTCAATGGGTGCAAGCACCTCCTAGTTCTTGAAGAAATTTGTGTTTACTTTTTTTTGATTCTGATAAACAAATTGGACTCTGCTGAAAAAAATGTACTCTTATATTAGCTCATTGGTACCAGAAAAAAGAAAAAACATAAACAGTATGTTATGGTAATTTAAATTTGATCTTTTCTTTGTCATATATTCAGATACCAAATGATCTCTTATAATCACTTATAAATTGAATAGCACTTTTTCAGATATTTTAGGTTTTATGCACTTAAATATGTCCACAAATATGTGATTTACTAGTAAGATAACTACTAAAAACGTTAGATAGCTATGAATTTTGTCATTGATCCGTTATTATTTTGCTCGTAGCTGACGAAAATATGTCACAAAGATCAAGAACAAAGTTTATTGTTTAGCTATAAAATTTATCCAAAAGTAACTTCTTGATGTGATCGAATATATCTACGCTACCAATTACGTACCAATAGAATTCAACAATGTAATAAAACATTACAAACACTTCTATGTTTGACTAACTACATTATTCAAATACACATCTGAACTTACAATATGAGTGAAATACCTTTTAAATTATTGACAAGTTTTGAATGTTTTCATCACTTCTCTAGATATTTTACTAAGAGCTCCATGCTCCTATACGAATTTAAGACTACTTTCTATGTCATACTGGTGTATCTAAGTTTAGCTAGTTAAGTACAAAAATATTTTTAAGACTGTTAATAGTTTAAGGACGAAACTAATAATTTAAGCCAAATTGTTTGTGACCTCAATTTTATTTGGTTAACCTAACTAATGAACTTTAGGTTAAACAATATCACTATGATATCCAAACATGTCCTAATAAGAATATCAAAATTCTTTGCATTATTTGTGTAAATCAAAAAAGAAAAAAGCAATTCTTGAGAAAATACAAATGGTTTAATTGTTGCAGCCTGCAGGTAGCTACATACTTGCATTTAATTCAACCATTTTAATAACCATGCTGACCGACAAAATATTAAAGTTTTTAGTGGACCCTTATTATAAAAAATAATAATTAATACTAGTTGACTTAAGACTGTCAAAATTAATCATGCCTTTATGGACTTATTAAAACTATTTAAACCTACACAACTCTAACAAATATCATAGGTAAGTTATGTCATCAAACAAAGAGTTACCACGTTTGAAGTTTGACTAAATTCAAATTTGCGTTGAAAAATTCAAAAGTTAGAGTAAAACGCTTTCTAATAAAAATAACTCTGTAATATAAATAGAATAATTGAGCATTTAAACGTTTAACTCCATATAAAATTCATTGAAAATTGATTATGACATGTAGTGTTATCTATAGAGCTGTCAAAAGGGGTCGGCCTAGCCCCACCCGGTCGAAGCCTCGCGGGCCAAGGAATTTGAAGGGCTGGGGCGGGCTGGGTGTCTTTCATTCGGAAGAGTCTGAATATGCTCAACCCAACCCAACCCTCGAAGGGGCGAGGGTTGGGGCGAGCTAACCCTTCTTTATTTTTCTTTTTTTTTCTTTTCAAACTTATAATTGTATAACATTAAGAAAATGAGAAGATTTTCAAATTAAATATGACAAATAATGGTGTTGTTATAATAACATTAAAATGTATATATATTAACTTGATGTCGATGTATCAAAATATGAGTTGTGATGAAATGATAATTGTTTATTCATTCTTAATCATAAATTTTGAATTTAAACTTTAACATAGAGTCTGTTTTGTTAGATAAAGGTTTACGTCTAAAATGTGAGACTTCCTGTCTTCCTGATATCAGTATTATTAATTATAAATTTTGAATTCGCCTATCATCGAAAACTTTTAAAACTTATTTGATTGTGAAAGTTTCACAAAGTGCTAAGCTTTAGGACTTTTAACTTATGAGTCTTGTGGAAATATCATCTAAAAATAGTTTTCGTGCTCGTGTGAGCATGGATAAGAGATGTCATCATGGTTACTTTTATTATATTATAAGATATTTTATGTTGTTTAATGGGCAAAAAATATATGGAGTTAATAGAGAATGTGATAGAAAACCAAAAGCAATGGGACAATTGTAGCATTAATTAAATTTATATATATATATATATATATATATATATATATATATATATATATATATATATAGTATGCAATTTATTCAACCATGAGAAAGCCTTAAAAGTCAGTACATAGAAACATAATATGACGTTTTTTATTGGAAATATTATTTAAATATATAATTTATTTTATCATTTTTTTAAAAAATTTAATCATTTGAGATATTACAAAACTTCCTACTCTTTCCTATTTCCGTATACATCACTTTATCGACTGGATATATCATTTTACGCGGTGTATCAATCAAATACATCACTTTACGATCGGATAGTACATCACTTTACGGGATGTATCAATCATATACATCATTTTATGCGATGTACCGAGACATTGAGCGAAGTATCCAAAATTGAGACACGATGTATCGGAACGTTGATCGATGTATCTGAAAACGGAGACGCGATGCATATGTACGTTTTGGGATGTATTCGGATTCCACCAATTTTAAGGGATTTTTATAATTTGGAAAAGAATAGAAATATAATGTAATTGACTCTTAACTCTATGGGATTCAATTTGTTTAAAATTCCTCATTATTGACTATTTGATATTTGAAAAACTCATAATACTGATCGATCTAAATTGTGTCACGTAGACTTTATTTAAAAAGGCATTTTCAAAACTCAAATCGAAAACATTTAATTGACCTATTGATAGTGGCGAAATCAAGATTTATTAAACTTTATAAATTTTAAGTTCTAGTATAACAATTTCAAATTAATTATTCTAAGATTATTGAAACATGAAAGGTTAAATCATGAATTATTTGAATTAAACCGAATTGATTCGTATCTAATATTCTCACTCCTATATATAGTATAATCATTTAGAAGGTGAAATGTTAAATCAGCAAACTTGTACAATAAATTCTCTTTGTTTCATCCAAAATCAAACAGCTTGGCATTGTACTATCTAAGAATACCTAATGAAATTGGCATTTAATTACTTAATTAGAGGCAACCAACTAGAGTATGGTAACTTATAAGTACTATATTAAAACATTATAACAATGATTTTTTCGAAATTAATTTTTTATGTAATATTTTCTTTCAGTATAATACTATATATTACTATATCATTTTATGTATAATAACAGTGACATTCATCGTAACTTCATACTCTTTGTAAAATTACATTTCTACAACAGTTATATTCAAATATTCTTATAAATGATCGGATGTAAAAAATCTGAGGCGTTTGATTCCAAAGCAATGTAAGTTGAAAAAAATATGTTAATATTGAATTGTTGAGCAAAAGATTTGTTCTTAGAAGAACAATATTTTTAGAGGATTACGTAACTTTGTTATCAAAACCACAATATTACATTACTCATAAATGTTATAATCACTCCATTTAAGGAAATTTATTTATTTATTTATTATTATTTTTTTCTTCATAAATAACACTTTAATAGTACTAATTGTTGGTGGAAGTCAAAATGATCATAGACCAATTACATGAACTTCTCCTTATTACTTAATTAGCATTAATTGATTAACCACCCAATCTTTATGCATGCATTTCCCCTACCCCCCACACCTTTCCACCTTTCTCTCATTTCTAGTCATATTAAAGCTCGATTAAATTTAGATTCGTGCTAGAAAGTTTTACTCTCTAACAAAGGCGACTCAAACTCGAAACCTCTTAATTAAAAATGAAAAAGTACTTACTACTCCATCACAATCCTTATCAATTCCCTTACCTATACTCTCCTCTCTTGCCGTCTATCTGAATTGACTTATTTTAAATGTTTTAAAGCATCTTTTTCAAGTGTTTGAGAATTTTTTTAAAAAAATGTTTATAATTATTAATTTTAACCTTAAAATGATAGAAATAAGTTGAAGTTCTAACTTATAAATCAATCCAAACACACTCAATCTTTCACTTTTTTTACACAATTATAATATAATTTAAACTTTTAAATTTCACACTAATTAAATCTATTCCTTCCCTTTAAGAACCTATCAACCTACTAGCTAGTATTCTTTTGTATTACTTGTATCAAACACATAAATTTGACCTTCAAAACACCCTCCCTCTTGTTATTATTATTATGGCATTCAATATTGTATTTTTTTCTTTCATTTTTGCTCTTTTCCTTTTACTCCCTTTTTCATGTAATTCATCACACAAACATTACAAAAACTACCACCGACAACATAATTCATCATCATTTGATCAAAAAAACTCAGATCACACAAATGGTAAATGGATTCTTCTTCATAAATCCATTGGTATCTCAGCCATGCACATGCAACTTCTCCATAATAATAAAGTTGTCATCTTCGATCGAACCGATTTCGGTTCTTCTAACCTCTCCCTCCCTCATGACAAATGCAGGTACGTTACGTCTGAACTGTCTGATCATCTCATCTCATCTCCATCTCATCAGTCATCATTCAAAAACTCAACATGACTTTTTGAACATACAAAAATCATTTGTAATTAAATATAACATATTCATTTACTTAATTATATTTTCAACAGGTATAACGACGAAGCAATCAAAGTAGATTGCACAGCTCATTCTATCCTATACAATGTAGCAACCAACACGTACCGTCCGCTCACCGTTCAAACGGACGTTTGGTGTTCCTCAGGTGCCGTTAACTCTAACGGCACACTTATACAAACAGGTGGATACCACGCCGGTGAACGTAAAATACGGTTATTTTCACCTTGTTTTGACGATGGAACTTGTGATTGGACGGAACTTCAACAGAATCTCACCGTTAAACGGTGGTATTCAACCGATCATATACTTCCTGACGGACGTATTATGATCATAGGTGGAAGAAATGCTTATAGTTACGAGTTTTTTCCACAGAGCTCTGAAAACAACATCGTTTTTCACCTTCCGTTTCTGAAGGAAACTACTGATCCTAAAGAAGAAAACAACTTATATCCGTTTTTATATCTTTTACCCGATGGAAATGTGTATATTTTCGCGAATCAACGATCGATTTTGTTAGATTACGCGAAAAATAAAGTTGTTAGAGAGTTTCCAGTAATACCCGGTGAAAAAAGGAGTTATCCGGCGACTGGATCATCGGTAATGTTACCGATGAAATTAGTCGCCGGAGATTTTTCACCGGCGGTGGAGGTGATGGTTTGTGGTGGTGCTAATGGTGGCGCGTTTCTACACGCGGCTATGGGTGGGTTTATGCCCGCTTCGAGGACATGTGGGCGGATTAAAATAACGGATCCGGATCCTAAATGGGTCATGGAGGATATGCCTTCGTGTCGGGTTATGCTGGATATGTTATTATTGCCTACGGGCGATGTGATTTTATTGAATGGAGCATCAAAAGGGACGGCCGGGTGGGAAAGCGCGATTGACCCGGTATTGAACCCGTTTCTATACGAACCGGGTCAACCCGACCCGAATGAAAGATTTAGTGTACTCAACCCCACTAGTATACCAAGAATGTACCACTCATCAGCAACGTTATTGCCAGATGGCAGGATATTAGTGGGCGGGAGTAATCCGCATATAAGGTACAACTTCACAGGCGTAAAGTACCCCACAGAGTTAAGCTTAGAAGCATTTATGCCACCTTACTTGAGCCCACACCACTCTAATCTCCGTCCATCAAACACGACCGTTGAAGGACCCGTATCGTACGGTCAGAAATTCTCCATCACATTTACACTCGGGATTTCTCAGGATACAAACGAGGTCATGGTAACAATGATTGCACCTTCATTTACTACACACTCGTTCGCGATGAATCAACGATTGTTAATTTTGGACATTGTGGAAATTCAACAACTATCGTCGTTTGATCAAAAGATCACGGTGTACGCCCCTCCATCGCGTAATATTGCACCACCGGGTTATTATATGGTGTTCGTGGTTCACCAAGGCGTTCCTGGACACTCAATTTGGGTAAAAATGGAGTAATTATTTATAGTACATTTTTTGTTTTTGGTGTTGGAATTGGTAGTTTAGAATTTAATAGGTGCATTATTATTTCACTATAGGTAGTTGGAATAGAAATTTAAGTACCATTGATAAAAGGTCTCTATTTTTTCCCAAAGAAGAAAAACAAAAGATTGGTGTATTTTATATTATTCCTTTGTGTTTTTTTTGTTGGTATAATAGCCTAGCTTTCACTATAAATTAAAGGCTTAGGTGAGTGATTGTTTTAAGACTACAAATTAAGAATACGTTGGGGCATGTACATGACCTAAATACCCAACAATGAGAAGGAAAATTCCTTCTTTCAAGCAATTATTATATGTTTTGTTAAGATGTAAAGTTGTTAATATATGATTATTGGTTTGATTAATTATGTGCACAAAATTTTGATATATTTACTTGTGACAAAGATAGTCGATGCAATCATTCAATAAAGGAAAACTTGCATAAATTTCTCTAGTTTAGGAGTTAATTATTTAGGTACACTCTAGTTTTATAATATTACGTTTCTTACCAGATTTTGGTGTGTCAGTTATATGTATCTTAGGATAAACGAGGTTAATCTAGCGATAATTTATTTTAGATACATTATACCTAAGCAAATTCACATGTGCGTAGGATACATAACAAATTTTTTGCTCGTCTTCCTCATTTCTGTTCCATATCGCTCACCACTCTCCTAGGTATCTAGTACTAGATACATGTAAATCACGCGGGGTACATACACATACATGTATCTAGTGTGTTTCTACTATGATTCACATGTATTTGAGATACATAACAAATCTCACTTGCCTCTCTCCCCATCTTGCTCGACTCCCCTCCCTATTTTAATATATCTGGTAGCATAAATACATTATCTAAGTGTATCTTTCTTAATATATATATATATATATGATATGAAACTCTTAGTTAATAGTATGATAAATAATATTTTGAAAGTATAAGTAATAACAATATATAAGGTAGTACAGTCTGTCTCATTTTAAAATTTCTCCATATATATCGAATATTTGTTTATCGAGGAGATTCGAGTGAACCCCTCGCCGCCCTCCACAACCCTTCCTCATTTGACAAGTCATTGTTCAATGCTATATGCATGTGTTTTTTTTGATTTGGTAATTAAACTTTTAAACAGACTGGTGAAATTAATAAGGAAGTTGTAAAGCAGGTGGAGATGGGACCCTAAAGATTAAAACACAAAGGTGAGCCCCTATCTTTTGTTTGTATTTGGATAGTACAATTGTCAGAGGGCAAGTGTCTCTATTGGACCATTAAATTATCGGGAAGTAATGGCCAGAAAATTTGGACAGAATTTTGCTAAAAAATTATATTCTTTTATATTAAAATAAACTGATTTTTTTTTTCCATTTTTAGTTAAAAGATATTAAGTTTAAAAGGATAAAAATATTTAAAAAGATAAAATATTATTTCGCACAAATTCTGATTAAATTTTCTAGCAAAAAATTTTTTTTCGTAATTAAACCTTTGTGATGTTGTTGTGGGCACAAGTGATGAACAAAGAAAGAAAAAATTTAAAACTCATTCTCATCACCCCACAAGTAGCATAAGAATGAATCAAGAAAATTACCCCCCTCCCTTTTGATTTAGCTGAATGATTGATCATTATTTGATTGGACACACACAAAAAAAATATTATGATGTGGAGTAAGGTTTATAGGAGAATTTATCTAGATTAATAATAAAAAATTGAAGTCGATTAAGTTTATTTTTATATTGATTAAGACGTTAAGATCGTGATTTAATAAAAAAATATTTCATAGATTAAAAAGTAAATAATTGGGGAAGAGGTTTTAAGGCCTCTACTTATAAAAGGGGAAGAACAAGATAATAACAAAAACTTCTTGAGATTTTTCTCTGATATCTTTTATTGTTCGCGAAGCTTTCTTTTATAGGGATAAAAATTAAATCATCGTTGCAATGTAAAATGACCATACGCTTAACCACCTAAAAAAACATTTTTACTAAATTTTAATGCTTCGCTTTGAAATGATTGGAGCAAGCGGACTTAATCGAGCTCCAACCAAATCTAGATTAGTCTAGCTCCAAACAAATACGGACAACCAATGGCAAATAAAAAGGAGCAAACGGACTTAGTCGAGCTCCAACCAAATTCAGATTAGTCGAGTCCAAACAAATGCGGACAACTAATGGCAAATAAAAAGGAGCAAGGGGACTTAGTCGAGCTCCAACCAAATCTAGATTAGTCGAGGTCCAAACAAATACGGACAACCAATGGCAAATAAAAGGAGCAAGCGGACTTAGTCGAGTTCCAAACAAATGCGGACAACCAATGCAAATAAAAAGGAACAAGCGGACTTAGTCGAGCTCCGACCAAATCTAGATTAGTCGAGCTCCAAACAAATACGGATAACCAATGGCAAATAAAAAGATTGGAGATGCGGGGTATCGATCCCCGTACCTCTCGCATGCTAAGCGAGCGCTCTACCATCTGAGCTACATCCCCTGTATGTCCTAAATAGTCTGCATAACTTAAATGTTAATTTAATGTTTATCTAAAGAATATTGAAAAAGAGGTCTATAAACTAACTTGAATTAATAAATGTCTATCGAGATTCAAACCGTATCAAGAAAATGGAGTATAAGGGTATAGTAAGAAGAAACATATTTATTTTTGTTTTGAGTCTTTAAAGTGATATTGTCCCTCTGTTTCTATTTATATATCGTCATTTAGATTCACGTCGCTCAAGAAATTATATAAGTTTACCATTGTTCTCTTGAAGTCAAGTTTTCATAATTGAACATAAATTAATCATTTGGTTTTCTTATATTGATTGAATTCATACTTTCAATACTAATAACTCTCGAAGATAAAATGACAAGTATTAATTAATCAAAATACTTATGTTTAACTAAATATTGAAAAACATTGATTGATTGCCTATATTCAAGGAAAAATCACATGTTTTAATATTTTTAATATCACATTACTGAGTTTGTAGGGGAAAAAATCATCAATTTGATGAATGCATTTGAGTAAATAGGTCCAAAAAATGCACCTATAAACTTTACATTCTCTTCCAAATTCAGCCAAATCGGTAATCTATGTTGCTCAGACTCTTCAAAAGTGTGTGTAGAATCCTTCAAAAGTAGTAACGATCAACATTTTTGGAGAGTCAGAACAACTTAGTCCGTAGTTACAATTCTTATAATTACAAATCAACAGACAAAGAGAAGCATTTAAATAGCTTTTAGATATAAGATCAATTTATCAATCAACAACTAGTTCTGTTTAGACCTCTTTGCTGGTCTCAATCCAGCAATTCATCAGACACATTGTACATTCAAGTCTATAGAAAAAACCATATATTAAAACTACGAAAGTTTTATCTAAGCGTCTCAACGCCTAGACGTGACTAATGTATACTTGTATTTTGTAGCCCAGAATAAGTAGTGCATAAAGTTTAATGCACTGAGTATGCACATTAGCCAGTAGAACCTGTCCAAATGATAGTGATTCAAGTTGCTACCCGCGAGCCATGGCTTGTTCGTTGAAATGCCTGTTACACGGTTGACAATAGACACAATCACCGAGCTGAGATAGTATCCGATGGCTAAAGAAGCCCACGAGAGAGACGTTGCTAATGATCTCATACTCACTGGTGCTTCTGAGAAACAGAATTCCAGTAGTCCTGCTAGAACAAAAAGATCAGCTGACCCGAGAAATAAGTACTGAAACGCGATCCAAAAGAATGTTATAGGCAATGGTTTGACAGAATCCATTAGTCCTGAGTCAGTAACTACTCTCATCCGTTTGATTTCAACTAGGGCTGCGATTCCCATTGCCACGATGGATAGGAACAAACCGATACCAATACGTTGGAGGTGTGAGATCCCCATTTCTGTTTTGGTTACTCTACGAGCAAATGGGATGATGAAGTGATCGTAAACTGGTGCTAAAATCATGATGAATACTACAGGGAAAACAGGGAGGGAAGCCGGTGGGACTTTTAAAGAACCGACCTTTGTGTTCATAGACGCTGCTTGATGGACTGAGAATGTGTTTAGTTGAGCTAGACAACAGTTGAGCATAATGGCGCAGGCGAAAATCGGGAACAGTTTCATCACAGTCTTAACTTCTTCCACTTGTTGCACTGTGCATTTCAACGCGCCACATGCTGGTGTGTCTGAAATAGCCCCATTAAGAAAGCTAAGACTTCTCGATGGAGCTGTCTCAATTGATTTGCTAGTTGGAATAGGAGGAGAAGGACTTGAAGTCATACTTGCAATGACTGTGCTTGAGTTTTTCGATGAATTAGAACTAGAATTTAATACAGCTGCAATTATAACCTACACATTATAACATGAGGGTTAGTTGTTGAGTTTATAAAACTCAACGCGTGCTTGATATAGAAATTTATTTGAAAATTATATACCTTACTGATCGTTGTAAGAGGGCTACCACGAGGTATCTTGTTCCGATAGAATGATGAACCAGAAAGGAATATCGCGATTGATAAAAATATAGCTGAAGTTGCAATTCCGAATCCCCATTGCCAACCCTTATTGTCTTCCATCCAAACAACAAATGTGACAGCAATGAGAGCTCCAAAGGAGAGACAGAACACAAAGTAATTGAAGAAAGTTGATCTTTGTTTTCTTCCACGAGGGGTTGATTCATCGAACTGTTCAGCACCGTGGGGTGGTAGTGATCCCTTTATACCTCCAACGCCTAACGCCACTAGGTAGAGTCCTATGAACAACATTGCAGCTTGTGCACCATGAACTTGTTCACAAGGCATGTTTAGATCACATTTTGGTGGCTTCAATGAACTCGAACGAGCTTGTATGGTGAGTATTACAAGTCCCTGAATTCACTCAAAGTTACAGAACTAACTACTTCGTATTGTATGAATTCATCATAAATATTCTACGGAAGTTAAAAGCCATGTTCTATAGAATGGTTGTAGATGAATGTTATGTTATCCATAAGTAGAGTCCGGAAAAAGTTTGCCTATTTATCGCCTCTCTCAAATTCTACTTATGAAGTTATACTGAATATGTTATTGTTAGTTGACTGTTGACCTATTAGAACTCTCCTTTACAAGAGAGAAAGAATTACCTAACCAATATTAATTGTGAATCACAATGAGATAATAGATATGTTTACAACTATATATATTGTTCGGACTCAACAAAATTGTTGTTGTATTGCACTCATGAGTGTTGCCTAGTTATCAATAAAGTGTGTTGAATATTTCATACGTAAATTTACGATCAAACTTAAATTATCAGACTCTCAAAAAACGAAAAGTATCATAAATAAGAATTGAAGCCACAATTTTACATGACATGCAACAAAGACAAAACTAGGATTTGAAAAAAAATAATCAAAGATAGGGGATAAGTGGCCATATATAGTGGACATTATTCATGGCACTTCCAACATATTATAAGCTTGTGATATATACAAACAAATATAAACTATTTTAGTGCTCATTTTCTACTTTTGATATGTTTATAATAATATATTGTGCTTAATTCTATGTTGTACATGTGCCCATTTTAAAAAAAACAAAAATGGAATGTTTTTTTGTGTACATTTCCTTCTTAATGGAAAGTATGTGGCTATTTAAAGAAATCCATAGATCTAACACCACATATCCAACTCCACACACCTGTGTCATGGTCCTGATAAAATATTTTATTATATAGTTTTTAATCATTATTTTGGTTAATATTCCCTTGGATTTACACATAAAAAGTAGAAACACCTTTAGCGCTTGGTTACTACAAACTCTTTCATCGTTTTATTTTATGTGATATTTTTTAACTTAATATGATATATTATTATTTTTTTAGATATTTTATGTAATTGAAATTCATTTCATTAAGGATAAAAGAAAAATTCAAAATTAAATTATATCTAATTAAAGTAAAGTGACAATCTTTTTGAAATAGACTATAAAAAATGTTTCACTATTATTTTAAGATCTCAAAAAGTTATGTTACTTGTGAGAATGTTTGTTCCATCTCCATTGGAATCATTTGCTAGGTCAAAGATTTGATATCCTACATCTTGGTATCCACTTATATATACACCCACAAAAAAATATATTTAAAATTAGCTATGAATTTAGTCGTTAATTTACTTATAGCTAATATGATTTTATGCTAATCCACTACTAAATAGAATCAGCAAAAAAAATTGTTGTTTAATAGTAGAATTTGTTCATCGTTAATTAGGTATTAAGTGCGGACCATCAAAGAATATGGTGCAGTGGATAAGACTATTTATTTCTTTAAGTGTTATAGATTCGAACCCTATAGAGAACATATTCCCCCAATATATGAAGTCAGAATAACGGTGTTTCAATATAGGTATCAATTATATACCGAAGGAAAAAACAAAAAAAATTGAGTGTGGCACAAACGATGATACAACATACAACAGGCGTTAACAAACAAGAAAAAAAACAAAAAAAAAAGTCAAATAAATTAAGATTGATTTCCTAGTCTTAGCTCATACATTTGAATTCATTGAATCTAACATACTTGATTAAGATTGAACCCAAATCTAAAGTAGAATTTGCAACTCCTAACACGTTAAATTATAGATACGGAGTATATAAGGAAGCAAGTCTTAGATTCTATTGACACGTTGTAAAATCGTGTGAGCCTATATTCAAAGCAGATAATATTACTAATGGACTAAGCTGTTAAATAACCACTCCGTGTGCAACCTTGAAAAATGGTGTCACAAACTTCCACGAGCGTACTCAATCCCTCGTGGGGGGTGGGGGTGGGGGTGAATTCTGTATTGACAAAACACGGGAGATATGCTAAGTAAATAAGGAAACAAGTCTTAGACTCAAGTGACACGTTTTAAAGTCGTACAAACCTAGATTCAAAATAAACAATATTACTAGTGAATTGCACTGTTATATATATCTTACATATCTCATTATTAATCCAAAGAACCAAACATCGATCTACCTAATTATATTAACTAAAAGTTTATTTTATTATTTAATCTCCGTATTATAATTTCTACGAAATATTTAAAGACCAAAATACCCCTAACTAGTTAGGTGCACCAATAATGTGGTCGAGGTTTGATTGGTGTGAACCTTCCACTAAAAATGTGTCTAAAATCTGATTCTAACTTACATAATTGGCCACCTATTTATAACCATTGCTTTTTTCATCCTACAAAAATGTTTTCCACGATGCCACAACCTTTTTTTCCCCACCAAATCGAATCATATCAAATTTTATTTAGTGGTTTCAAAAATCATTGGACACAAAACAAAGGTCACAAAAAACAAGTGGTCTCTTTTTTCACATTTTACAACTTTCTTCCATTCACGTTTTATTTGACGGAGCTAGTAGTCTGCATGTGCTTGTCAGTTGAATTAAAGTAAATTTTTATTCAAACAGTGTATTTGTGGTAATAATTTTATTTATAACCTATAGTTATTATCATTTAAAGTAGTAGTCTATGCGAAAGATTCAGAACTGATAAAATTAAAATCCTGACTTCGTCTAGCGAAGACAAAACCTATAAGAAATCAATATTGAGAAATGGAAAATGGAAAATTTACCAGAAATTCAATGAGTGCACTGATGAGATAAATGTAATAAGTTGTGAAGAAAGCATCAGATAAGAATCCACCAAGAAGTGCCAATAAAAATGCTGTGCCCATAAAATTAGTCACAGAATTTGCTGATTTTGATGGTGAAAAATGCATGTACTCAGACATGTACAACACCAAATTGCTTGCATTTGCCAAATATGCCAAATTCTCCAACACCTCAACACCTAATCATAAAAAAAAAAAAAAATCATCAATAAAATAAAATAAAATCAATTACTCTAAAATTTGGAAAAATTATTCTTGACAAAGATATGATCAATTTAGTGCACTAAGTTCCTATTATGTCCGACCATAAGAATCTATTGTACAACATTTTTATCGTATATTTCTGCATGAGGCTGTTTACGCAACTCGAAATTCATGACCTTATGCCTAATGCACTAAGCTCCTGTCATGTCAAATCTACTGTACAACGGTCTTATCCTATATTTCAGAAACTGTTTATACATCTCGAAATCCGTGACATTCTGGTCACATGACAATAACTTTATCGATTGCTCGTATTTTTTTGTTTTTTCAAGAATGGTGCTAGTAATTTATTTATTTACCTAACACAAAGGAGGCTGCAAGCAAACCACCATGACGATTGTTGATGGCTGGTCTATTTTTCCAATCAACATAGCTATCCCAATTGTTTTGATTATCTATTTCCTATAACAAAAACAAAAACAAAAACAAATAGCAATTTGTTAGTTAACAAAACAAAGAGAATTTTATTATTTTTTTTTTAAAAAAAAAGAGGAACTCACCATTAGTTAAGTTGAAATTAAAGAAAGTGTTGTAGAGATCTAAGATGAAGAAATAATAGTGATTTTATAAGAGTTAAGAGAAAGTGAGAAGAGAGGAAGATATAAATAAGACTTTGAAATTAAAGAAAATAGAGAGAATTTAAATTATTTTTTTTCATTTTGTATTTTGTAATATAATTATTATGACATAGTTAGGCACTAGAGTCCCCCTTTTTTTAAGGGGGAAATGAAAAGGAGAAAAGATGGATAATGATGTTATCTAGGATCCCGTTCAGTTGTCATGTTACATTTTTCGGGAGTACTAATTAATTTTTAAAGTTAAATTATATTATATTAAGTTAATATTTTAAAATAAACTTTAAATATTTAGAAATTATATGAAAAATAGTATAAATTGTTATTTTTTATATTAATCTAATTAAAGAAAATACATCTTAAAATATTAGTTAAAATTCATGCGATGTTATTTAGAATTTTGGTTGGTTTCAAATAATTTTATTTCTATAAAAGGAGGAAGATAAAAGAGCATTTAAATAAAATAGTACTATTCTAAAAGAGCAAAAATAAAATAAATAATATAAGTAAATGAAGGGAGAAATTAATAAAATAGAAAAGGAAAAAGTATTTTAAATGTTCTATAATATAAAAATATTTATAATAGATGAAAACTTACGTTACGTTACGTTTAGGTGAAATTACATAATTTTAATTTTTGTCTGTTTGTTAGACCAAATAAGCATCTTGCAAACATAAAATTTTAGTTTAGACTCTTCAATAATTATTTCATAAATTTATATCATCATTAAAAATTTGATCCACAAATATTTTTATTATTAATATATTGATTTAAAAATATTTTTTTTCTAAGTAAACATATTATTTTATTTTTTCTCAAGACACATTATTTTTTTTTGTCCAGTTAAAAGTAATATTTTCAACTCCCAACTATTAAACTAACATAATTAATAGGTTTAATTTAATACGTCAATTCTCACTAAAGGTTAATTTTAATTTCCGTGTTTAATAGACTTTCTTTCTACAATTTTGACTTTTACAAATTGAAAATATTAAAATGACAAATTTTTTTCTCTAAATCTAGCTAGAATCTTGACTCTCTTTTTTTCTACAATCTCGATTTATAAAAAATGAAATTAAAATGAACAATGTTTATTATTATTATTATTATTATTATTATTATTATTATTATTATTGTTATTTCATTTTTTTCTGTTGTGAAAGAATTGCACTCCCAATTAACACATTTAATTAACTAGACTAATAGGTTTAGCTTATGGTGCCAACCCTCATTAAAAGTTAGTTTCCTAGCATGTTTGGTACAATATTTTTCTATAATCATGACTTTTACTAATAGAATAGTAGATTAGAATAGATTGAGACATTAAATATCGAACATTACTGAAATAAAAAACGTATCAATCTATTTTCAAGCTTAAAGTGAACTATATATTGTTATACCTCGATTGTGGCCCATCCAGAAATTACATAACTATTGAATATTGACATGCATAGCATCTTAACAGGACCTTTATTAATTGTTTGTTAAGTAAGAAGGATTTTTTTTATTAAAAACAATCGACATATTGATTGATTCGTATAAATTTACATCAGATTATTTTGCTTAATTTATTTCACTTTCTTTAAGAAAAAAATGAAATATATTTTGAAAAAATATGACCAAATAAAAAATTATTTAAAAATTTATGATCAAAACACTAAGTTTGGTGAAGTTATTAGATGCAATTCTTGTCAATTCAAAGGTTGCCACTAAAAGATTTGTTTCCCTAGAAGAAAAAAGAAATTGATTTGTTGAAAGAATCATTTGTTTTTTTTAATGAAAAATATAACCCAAAAAAGAATAATCTCAAATTGGAAAATTTCTTTAGTTTTGTTTGCTTACTTCTTTGGGTATATTTAGTTTTTTTAACTTACATCATTACGAATTAGTGATGAGTTTTATATTTTTTAAATCTGGCTAGTGTCACTAAGAAGATTGGTCATCTAAGCAAGGACCACCCATCCACGTAAATAAAAATAACATCAATAAATCATTTTTAAATTTTGCGAGTGAAACTTCATGACATTGGAGTTTTAAATATGAAATTTGATAACAATTATATTACTCTATATTATTTTTTAATTACATAGCTAAAAAGAATGACTATTTATGAATTTTTCTTTGATTGATTTTTCTCTATACCTTTTGTTTTTTTATTTTTGTTTTAAAATTATTATTTTACAAGGCTGATATTAGTCTATACCTACCTACTTAGTTAGTGGAAATGAAAGCCCTTCTCCACCCTCCAAATATTTACTAATCTTTACCTAAACACATAACATCTAAAGTACATTCCTTCAATCTTCAATATTTACTTGGAAAAGAAAAGAAAAAAGAGAATATCTATCTTGTTGTATCTTTCGTATCAAATATTCTATATTTGATTATCATTCTAAAACTCTGTAAAGAGTATTATTTTTTCAGAAGAATATAACGAATATATTTTTTTGAATTGATTTCGCAAATAGTTACTCAATTAATTATTATTATCTGAAAACAACACTCTCTATAGGGTTCCAGAACGATGTCATAACTATTAGCTAGTTGAGTAACCATCCGAAAATATAACTTCAATTTTATTTTATTCGAACAGAAAATAGATAATATATGTATGTATAACCTAAGTAATGCATCATTCGCGATCCGTGAGCTATGTATCCATAGGTTTTCCTGATGTATCCGAAATCTTATAAATTTAAGGGATTTTTGTAAAATTTGGAGGAAAAAAATATAGGAATATGATATAATTAATTGTTAATACTATGAGATTTATATAATTTCACATTGTTAAACGTATGAAAAACTAAACATACACTTTTAGTAACGAAATTTAACTTATGTATCAAATTACCCTTCGCTTAAGATGGCTACGCCCATGATATACATATAGTATACATCCTACCTTGTCTAGGTGCGGCTAACCTTAAAGAATTTTTTGGTATGTACAAATAGATATATTCTTCCAAGGATGAGGTTTTGAACTCATGTACGTTTTACAAAGAGGAAACATACATTTTATTTTTGGATATACACACACACACAAAAAAAGGCAATAGACACTACTAAAATGATCGGTACCTATTTCTATAGATATTTTGATTAAATTGGTGAGAAAATAATACTATTTCAGTAAGAATATGTTTTTCATTATGCATTTTTTTTACAGTAAGCTAGTTTGATGAAAAATGAATAGAAAAATTATATTGTATAACAATAAATTATCAGCTATTCGCCGGTGAAAACCTAATATTTTTAGTAGTGATCAAACATATAGAATATGAATGTTGAGATTTAAAAAGGGTGATGATGCACAATATTTTGAAAGATAGAATTAATAGAATTATTCTTCAATTTTGTGGCTGAAAAATAAGAAAGAAAAAAAAAACTTCTCTAAACTTAGAGCAAGTACCAAGTGGAAAGTGAAAAAGAGAAAGGATTTAGCAAAAGTAACACCAAAAAGATTATTCAAAAATAATTATAAAAATTCTTTTTCCACCATACGTAGAATTAAAAAAAAATGATTAATTTTATCTACAATAAAAGATTATTCGTTTGGGCAATGTTGGAATAATGTTGGAATTTGTAGGGGCAGCCTTTGTTATTCTCTTATACTTACCCTTCAAAATTTGCAGTGGAAAGGTTCAAAATAGTCCCTCATCTTTGGATTAAGGTTCAAAGTGATCCTTGAGTTTTCATATGGTGCACTAATAATTTCTCATGTTTGTAATATTGGTGCACTTTTGTTCCTTCCCTAAAATTTTGTCTATATTTTTAACATTAATTTTGTCCAAAATTTTACCAATCGTATATATACTCTATCTGAGAGAAGGTGATAAGAAAAACACCTTATTCTGTTCAC
Source organism: Solanum lycopersicoides (assembly GCA_022817965.1). NCBI lineage: Eukaryota > Viridiplantae > Streptophyta > Magnoliopsida > Solanales > Solanaceae > Solanum > Solanum lycopersicoides. The sequence continues at coordinate 2,305,213 of CM040622.1, read as the reverse complement.
TAGAAATATTACTGAAGCTAAACTAAAAATATCTTAACATATGACTTTGCAAGAAAAGAAAAAGTTGTACTATTGCACGTGAAATTATCGTGATAAACCTCTCGATTTTACCTGCAATACGATTTCTACTAAACAAAACAAAGTGTTTTTCTTCTCACATTCTTTCATATAGAGTTGTTATTTCTACGAAATATATAAAATGACGATTGAACATCCATACATAGGTTATGGATAAAATCAATGCTAAAAAATAGGTAAAATATTTTAGAAGGACCAAAAGTGCACCAATATTGCAAACATGAAGGACTATTAGTGCTTCATGTGAAAACTCAAGGATTACTTTGAGCCTTAACCCAAAGAAAATGAACTATTTTGATCCTTTCCTCAAATTTGCACTATCAAACATATCTCCAGAAAATTATACCGTATAAATAGTAAAACAAAATTTGTTTGAATATTATATATTGTTCAACATTCTTTACATATAAGTGTAGCGACAAAGGATGGCTCAATAAAATTGCTTAACTTCGCTCGATCAATCATAGGTGTGACATTCTTGCATTTTTTTCGAATCCCCTTGTTAAAATTCCTTGCTTCGAGTCACACAGGAGGGTCCGATAAGTCACGGGCCGTCCCTCTATGCATATTTTTCCTCTGTTTCAACATTCCAAAATTTCTTCAGAACTTGCACAAACTCTGTTAACATGTTTACTTGCTCGATTTGAGTGATGCATACTTGTATTTTGCAGCCCAGAATAAGTAGTGCATGAAGTTTAATGCACTTAGTATGCACATTAGCCAGTAGAACCTGTCCAAATGGTAGTGATTCAAGTTGCTACCCGCGAGCCATGGCTTGTTCGTTGAAATGCCTGTTACACGGTTGACAATAGACACAATCACCGAGCTGAGATAGTATCCGATGGCTAAAGAAGCCCACGACAAGATGTTGCCAATGATCTCATACTCACTGGTGCTTCTGAGAAACAGAATTCTAGTAGCCCTGCTAGAACGAAAAGATCAGCTGACCCGAGAAATAAGTACTGAAACGCGATCCAAAAGAATGTTATAGGCAATGGTTGAGCAGAGTCGATGAGTCCTGAATCAGTAGCTACTCTCTTCCGTTTGATTTCAACTAGGGCTGCGATTCCCATTGCCACGATGGATAGGAACAAACCGATACCAATACGTTGGAGGTGTGAGATCCCCATTTCTGTTTTGGTTACTCTACGAGCAAATGGGATGATGAAGTGATCGTAAACTGGAGCTAAGATCATCATGAATACTACGGGGAAAACAGGGAGGGAAGCCGGTGGGACTTTTAAAGAACCGACCTTTGTGTTCATCGAGGCTGCTTGATGAACTGAGAATGTTGAGAGTTGAGCTAGACAACAGTTGAGCATGATGGTGCAAGCGAAAATCGGGAGGATTTTCATCACAATCTTAACTTCTTGCACTTGTTGAACTGTGCATTCTAATGCAGTACTACTACAAGCTGGTGTATCTGAAACAGCTCGATTAAGAAAGCTAAGACTTGTCGATGGAGTGTGAATTGATCCAACGTCTTTTCTATTTGAATCTTCGCCATATTCCTTGCCCGTTGGAATTGGAGGAGAAGGGCTTGATGTCATACTTACTATAGCACTAGTTGAGTTTCTTGATACACCCGAATTCGCCAAGGCAGCAATGAGTACCTACAAAAAAAAATCACTATATTAGTCGTTTAGAAAAGCTATGTTACTTGGACTCTCCAGGAATGTTGTTTGAAGAATCCGACACACAAGGAGTAATTTTGAAGAGTTCGAGCAACCTGTTTTAAAGTGCGTATAATATGAAACTCTATACCTTGCTGATTGTTGTGAGAGGGCTTCCACTAGGTATCTTGTTCCTATAGAACGACGAACCAGCAAGGAAGATTGGGATCGATAATAATATAGCTAACGTTGATATTCCGAATCCCCATTGCCAACCCTTATTGTCTTCCATCCAAACCACAAATGTGACTGCAATGAGAGCTCCAAAGGAGAGACAGAACACAAAGTAATTGAAGAAAGTTGATCTTGCTTTCTTCCACGAGGGGTTGATTCATCGAACTGTTCAGCCCCGTGGGGTGGTAGTGATCCCTTTATACCTCCAACGCCTAACGCCACTAGGTAGAGTCCTATGAACAACATTGCAGCTTGTGCACCATGAACTTGTTCACAAGGCATGTTTAGATCACATTTTGGTGGCTTCAATGAACTCGAACGAGCTTGTATGTGAGCACCACTAGCCCCTGCAAAATGTAACATGAGTTATGCATATATTTTGTTTAAGAAAAACTCGGATTAGACAAGAATCTCATTTTTAGGTAGTACGAAGGTGGAATTAGCGATCAAGACGTTGTCAGGACTCAAGTCATGTCCCTAAATGATCGGTTATTACACGGCTCACTAACTCAGCCTCGGGTATAGGTACCTTTTATTTGTTAGGTTGAACATTATGAGGAAGGATATGTATTTCAAATGTTATTAATGCTAAGATCTAAGTAGAATTAATCAGAGGCAGAGCTAGCGCTTCGGTTACGAGTACTTACCGAACTCACAAACCCTATATTTGTATTAAAAAATCACTAAACATGTATTATTCATTTCGAACCTAATAACTTTAGTTCCGAACCTATCAGCTTCAAATCCTACCTCCGCGTATAAGAGTAATTTAGATTACAATTCACACAAAAAATAATAATCATAGAGAACTTTCTCTAGTTGTCACAGGAATAAAGAGACACTCTCCTCCTTTTAAGTCCACTTTTAGACATTCCAAATTTAGATATATAAAAAGTTACAAAATGAAAATTAAAATTGATGACAAAAATATGTTCACATGATACACGATATTCATTCTTAATCAGAATTCTCGACATTCACCTCTTATATTAGACTTCTTTGTGCGAATCTAATTTTAGTCGAAATTCAATATGGGATATCAGACGTAAAACCCCACCCACCCCCGAAATATAAGGTTAGGTGGCCCCTTATAGTTTGGGTCATTAAAAAACAAAATCTAAACTATTTAAGCACATTTTTACTTTTGATAGGTGTATAATCAAAGCATTAATAAGTTTAGTTTAATAGTGTCATTTGCCAAATGAATATAAAATTGACATTACTAAAAACCACACCCCTGTTACATAGGCCTCCTAAAAGTTAATAATTTATTTTTTTATCACCACTTATGGTTAATATTCCATAAAGTTAACCATTAAAAAGCAACACCCTATTGCCATATGTTACTTTACATACCATTTATACAAATTTTCTAATTTAAAATTTGCAAAGTGATATGTTTGTGAGTTGTTGTAAACTTGTAAGTAATATAAAGACATGACCTACATAAAACAAAGTGATATCAATGAGTTTTTTTTATACTTCGATTATTGTTTATTATTATTAGAATGATTTATCAAGTTATCTATACAGTATTATTTTTGTCTTGAAATCGTCATTTTTGTTATTTCTTTATTCCTATAATGCTTTGAACCTTCTTTTGCTTTTCTCCTTCTTTATTTTTTCATGAGTTAAGGCTATCAGAAATAACTCTCTACAAGGTAAAAGTAGAGATAAAATCTATTTATATTTTACTCTTTATAAACTCTACTTTGTGAGATTTTATCTTTTACTGATTAAAAATAGATGATTTTATTTAGAAATCATGGAAAACCAAACTAGGTAAAAAAGACATGTATGTTATTGTAGTACTAGTAAAAAAAAAAAAAAAAATTAAAAAAATTGTAGTACTAGTTGAATATTTGTTGTACTTGCAATCCATGTCATAGAGATAGAGTTAACAAAATGGGGCATTGACACCAAAAAGGAAAGAGTCGATCCAAAACTTTCATTGGCCCTACCACTATATAATATATTTACATCAAAGGTGATGCAATATCAAACCAAACCAAAATAACATATATCATGAAATATGTATGATGTATCCCTCGAAGACGGAAAAAATAACAAGTATCAGATGAAATAATTAAAATACGTATGTATAAGATAATTTTGAACATTATTACTATATACTATAAAAAAAATGTAATTGTGAAGGCAGGAATTGAATTATGCATTCAAGAAATTTATAAAGATGTTCTTTTGTGTTTAGTGGATACGATAATTTGTATACATGCATACACATGAAATAAGTTCACTTATATACATATAATTTTCTGACAAACGAGATTCAGTAAAACCTTTTGATTGGTTTTGCCTTTTATTGATAAAATAAAAATTAAAAAAGAGATATATAGTCATATATAGGGAAATATGTGAGATGTCAAGTTGTATTTGCCTTAATATGAAATAACAACTTGAATGCAACAAACAATATTGTTACATTTCTTTTTTCCAATATAATTTTTTTTTATAGTTGTTTGTATTTATAGTTTTTCTTTTTTGTCTTTTTGCTAATTACCCCCCTCATTTAATTCAAATTTTTCCTAAGCACCCGCAACTTCACATAAATTCTCCATAAAAATTTACTCGTTTTCTTTCCGTCCTAAAATAAGTGTTTACTCTATAAAAATAAATTGCTCCAAAATAAGCACCGCTTTAAAGATTCAATACGAAAAATAATTATTATTTTTAACTATACCCTTATATTAAAAACTACTTCTGATTTTAACAATGTCGAATTTAATATTTTTTCTAGTCTATAATTTCATAATCGAGAAATTCTCAAAGCTAGTTCATGTGGTTCGAAACTCGATGAAAATAAATTTGCTCCGCCATATCCCCATTTAAAATATAAGACTATTATACAATCCAGTTCAAACTCATGACATACGCATCAGACATCAGTTTTTTCCTAATAGGCCAATTTAAAAACCTAGGGGCAAAGCAATACATTTATTAGTCTATTGTCACCATATATTACACAGTGACAAACGTAAAGTGCATGAAAAAAAAGTAGTTAAAATCCAAAAATGATTTATAAAAAAAAAAGTTATATATATAATGGGACCCTAGAAAATGCAAACTCAAAACTAGATACGTTGCATGAATAATATATGTGGGGAAGGTTAGATTCTTAATATGATCTTCCACTAGAAAAAATAAATAAAATTGTAATATCTAAAAATCGATTCTAATTCGACAAAGATTTTTTTTTCATCCTATAAACTTTTGTTTTCCACTATGCCAAAAATTAAGTTTATTTTTTTAAAATTAAAATAAATAGAAAAACAAATCGAATCATATCAAAGTGGTCTCTTTTCAAAGTCATGGTTCATGGGATTTCTTTTAGAATTTTAAAGAATAAAAATGACCAAGAAAAAAGGTCCATTATGGGGTTAATATTAATTGCCCCATATTTTCTTCATTAATAAGTTTGATGGATGGGACCAGGGGCGGAGCCACCTTGGTACAAGGAATTCCCTTCGATGGAAAATTATACTATTTATACATGGTTAAAATAATATTTTATGTATATATAGTAGATGTCGAACCTCCTTTGTTTATCCCGTGTGTCTATTTCTACGAATTTTGAACCCCTTTATTGAAAATTCTGACTTCGCCACTGGATGAAACTATTTGGGGGTGGTTGGTTGGGGGAGAGGGGACTTCTAGTGTTGAAATCAGAAATTTCATTAAGAGTGTTCAAGATTTAATATATATGTATGAAAATATTTTTTTAATTAATATACTACATACTAATTTATATATATAAAATATATTTTTTACGAAAAATGTTCGACTGACCATCCTGAACTATAAGTGGCTCTTAGAGGTGGAGGAGAAAAGAAGCAGACAAGAGAAGATAAAAAGGAAGAAAAGCAACCAATTCCCAAGTATCTTTTGTCATACTAATTGTCAACTTGCATCACTTTGCAAGCAAGTTGCATGGCCAATTGTTGCAATTTTAACACTAATTTATCATTACTATCTTTCCCTAAAAAATAAATAAAACTAAAGTATATAATGAGTGATGACTAGGACATAATCATTTTTTGTTTTCCAAACAATGTTTAGTGTCCCAATTAATCTGAATTCACGATCTTAAAACTCAATAGAAAGCAAAACACATGACTCGTTAAGATATATCTTATTTTCAAAATATGAACTCAAAAACTTTAATTAAATACGAAATATAGTATTCTCTTAGTTTCAGCTAACGCTTGGTGATTGTTATGCATGCATTATACTGCGTATGTTATTATTATTATCCTATATTAAGAATATTTAATTTTAATTAATTGAAGATATCTCCCTTCATGTTTTCTACCAATCAAACAATGTGACTATAGAGTATAGTTGAAGAACAAAAATAAAATAGTAAAACAAACATCATATATTTGACTTTATTTTTCTCCCTTTTGTTTGTCAAACTACTATGCTATCATTTATATTTTGAATACTTTTTTAATAAAAGAAAGGTAAAGATTCTAAATTATAATTATTTTATTTCTAAAAAATTAAAAATGATGCATAAATAATGTGGCAACGTTATTGCCTTTATTTGATCACATTTCCCAAGTTTGTTTCATTCAATATTGGCTACATTTGCCTTAATTTCTGCTCATTTTATGTCTCACCCAATTAAAATCCACGTGCCTGCTCTTCAGTCAGTTATAAATTAATACATTAAAAAAATAAAATATTTACAAATTATCTCAATACAAATAAATAATAATTTTAAAAAAATAAATTATATTTAATTATAAACCTATAACATTCTTGGGAGAAGTACCATTTTACATGTTATGAATTATGATCATGATCATAACATTATTAAAAGTAAAATTTTCTAATACCTAGTGGTAGGACACATAATTAATCACGATCGTAACAGAGTGATAAATATCTTTTTACTGTTAATCAAAAAAATAGAACTCATCTCTAAATATCAACGATCAATTTTATTATGTGAGACACAAATAATCTAATACTGATATTGAACATCGAACGAGAAAAAAACATACCAGAAATTCAATGAGTGCACTGATGAGATAGATGTAATAAGTAGTGCAAAAGGCATCAGATAAGAATCCACCAAGAAGTGCCAATAAAAATGCTGTGCCCATAAAATTAGTCACAGAATTTGCTGATTTTGATGGTGAAAAATGCATGTACTCAGACATATACAACACCAAATTACTTGCATTTGCCAAATATGCCAAATTTTCCAACACCTCCACAACTATATAAAAAAAAACAAAAAACAATTAAATTTCACATGCAATATTAAAACACAATTCGATACATTAAGCTTCTGCTATATACATGCAGGGTTCAGAAAAAAGTCAGACCACAAAGATCTATTACAGACAATCTTATTCTGCATTTCTGCAATAGACTGTATTTATTTTAATCAGATAGCAATAACTTTATCAGTTATGTCGATTTTGACTGTTTTTATTTTAATCAAATAGCAACAACTTTATCAGTTATGTCGAAAAAAATCGAAGATTATAATTTTTTTTAATTTTTTACCTAAGACAAAGGAGGCAGGAAGTAAGCCACCATGTTTATTAGTAAGTGCAGGCTTATTTTTCCAATCAACATAACCATGCCAAGTGCTTAATTGACTTTGGTTCTCTGTGTCCTGTAATACAAAACAGAGTTTAATTATGAAAATATGAAAGAAAAATTAAAAATAAAGAGGAGAAAAAAGAGAAAGAAATAGAAACATACCATTTTTATTTAATTTATTTTTGTGTGAATTTTAATCTCAATTTGATTTTTTAGAGGTTCAAATTGAGAGGGTTAAGATTGTAGAGGAATTTAAGAAGAATGATATAGAAATGAGAGGTATCAAAGTTAGGGGTATTTAAATAGTTAGAAGAGAATAGTGTGGACCCTTTTTGGGAAAAAGTAAAGATTAAATATACGCGGAGTCAGAATTTTTAATTGATGTATTTTAAATTTTATATATGATAATGTTAAATAATCAGAAAAATTTAGCTAGAATTTGTCGAGAAATTTAAAATGTCTGTAATATTTTTTTATTTAAAACAACTTAATCTTTTTCATTTTTTAATTAAAATATATTAAAATTAAAAGAATAAAAATATTTGTAAAGATAAACTAATATAGATAAAAAAAAATTGGCCAAATTTTCTGGCCAAAAGAAAGGGCATTTACTATTAATTAAAGTATTTTTTCGTGTGTACCACTTTTTGATATAATATTAAAAATGAAATTAATTGATTTGATTTAAAAAGCCAGTATGTAATGTATGCCAAAAAGTCATCCTATCTAGTCTTATAGAATAATTAAATTATAGATGAATTTCCATTTATTTTATTTTTTTGTTTTCTATGTTTGTTCTTTTTTAAATTCCAATTATGACATATTTTCTCTTGGGCAATTGACTTCCCCTCCACCCTGCCTCACGGCAAATGTTAAAATCAGTAGCGGACTCAGGATTTTCATTTAGAAGGTTCAAAAAATAAAAATGTTATTGATGGGATTTGAACCTGGGGCATGCAGCTTAATAATAAGGGGTCTTATCATTGAATAATCTAATTTTAATTGTTATTGAGGGGGTTCAAAATATATACATCTACAAAAACACAGAAAATTTACCTTATATATATCCGTATTTTTTTATCGAGGGTGTTCGGGTGAACACCCTGGATCCAATGTGGGTCCGCCCCTGATTAAAATGAGAGATATTGAGATGATGTTAGTTTAGCTATGATTTTTTATTTGATATTTCATATATAAAATATATATTTATATAAAAAGTAAAATATAGATTTATATCGAAAAAACTCATATTAGAAATAAAATATTTTCTAATATAGATGATTTTACATGGAAAAGGATTCGAACCTGAAATCTTTGGTTAAAAATGATGAAGTACATATTATTCTATCACAACCTTTGTTAATAGTTTAGCTATGATTTGTTGTTTTATAAATTATTAGACTTGGTAAATATTCTATCAAATTTTAGACCTTTGAGATTATCAAAGTAAAGCTTTTCTAAATTCTAAACTTAATGATTCTACTTCATGCACAAAATGATTCTACTTCATGCACAAGTCTTTACTCATATTTTCGGAGTGCAATTCTTTTTTAAACTAATACGAAATGTTTTGAGCATCAGATTAATAATATATATTCATATTTCAGACAGAATTAGTGAACCATGTAACAGACGACTATTTCGTGCAGTTCGTAGGCACTTGAGTCGATCGCTGATGCCTACCAATTGAATTTGGACATACCAATAAATGTCAAAGGAGATCGCTATGATTGTTACTATACTCGTATTGTGTTCTTTTACATATACTAAATTTGAAAATATATTTGTAAGAGTTCAAGAATACAAAACCCAAGTGGATTGAGTTTTCACATTAATAAGTAATAAAGTTTTAATAATTTGGTTATCCATTGAAGGATTGTATAAAGTTTTTTTTTTTTTCCTTTTCAGAAGAAAAAGAGATTGATTTGTTTGTTGAAAGAATCATAATCTTTTATTTTATTTTAATCTTAAAAAAATCGAGTGGTCACTACTTAACTCTTTAGCTGTTTTATAGTAACAACCTTATATCCTGTGGGCAATTTTATTTTATTTTTTATATAAACAATTTCTTTATAAATTATAACTATTACTATTATAATTATTATTCAAAACATAAGAGAATACATTTATAATTAACCTCATCTTAAATGAAAAATAGGATAATACATCATTGTTATAACTTCTGTGACAGTTTTTATCCGAGCGCTTTGTTTATACTAGGTAAAGTGTAAGTCTCTATTATGTAATACAACTTGCAAATCATATAAAAAAATAAATCGTATGAGCAGTAGCGGAGCCACAGTGTATTTAAGGGGTTCATCCGAACCCCCTTCGGCGAAACATTATATTATTTTTATATGGTTAAAATAATTTTTTAGGTATATATAGTAGATGTCGAAGCCCCTTCGGCTATTTCGTATGTTCATTTTTTCAGATGTTGAACCCTTTTATCGAAAATTCTGACTCTGCCCCTGCGTATGAGGCAAGTCATATGCTATAGATCCAACTCAAAAAATTTTAAAAATGATTATATGATATATTTGTTTGTTTGTTCTTTTTTTTATGTAAATTTGTCTTTTTTCTTTAATATTTTGCTCCCATGCTTTGACTTTGAAATTTGAATAATTGAACTTCGTTTTGATATAATATAAATTTTCTTGTCATATCATGGAAAATAAAAATATTTGTGATAATGTCAAGATAATAAAATAGGGATTATAATATAGAATTATACGTTTTAATTTTATCCTAACTGACTAAGCCAACTGCCTAAACAAACCTCCACGTATGTTTTTAATATTCCACTATTTAGGTCTCACCTTTTTAGTCAACTTTCAATAATTTTATATTCATTATACCACATATCTATATCCCAAAATTTAAAATTCTTTTCAAAAGTGACAATAATTTATTTTTGTAATTAGTATTTATATTTTACATCACATCAAGAAATATAAGATATCGAATATTAAAACCAATAATGTTCTCTTTGAGAAATTATTTTATGTGAATAAACGACAGATAAAATTATGATTCGTAAATTATTGATTTAATGAGAAAAATAAAAAGTTTCATTAGAATCTCATTTTGATTACATGTCCTTATAATATGTGTATAAAAAGTCTATAAAGTTATCCACTTGCTTGAAATTAGCAATGCATTGGTTGATTTTAAAAAGAATAACTAAGTAATATATCTCTATAAAGAATATGTCTATACAAATTGTTGTCCAAGAAAACCATATACTAGTTACATAGCTATTTCTTTTGCTTCGTTTATCACAATATTATGTTATTATTATTGTTTTTTTTACTATTATTAATATGACTGTTTTATTCTTATGTTTATCTTTTCATATTTGATTTTATTACACTTTATTCGAGTTATAAATCTATCGAAAAACAGAATACTCGATAACATAAGTCATAACGAAAAAATAAAACTACATACACATCATTCTTCTCGATAAAATCGAAAGGGATATAATGATAGGGGTGAGGGATTGAGGAGGTGTAATAAATGTAAGTTGGAATAAATGAATTGGACGTGCGTAGAAATAGGGAAAGACAGCTTCGAATAACGTAAGATATAAAGACCCCAATCATATAGTATAAAGAGGCATACTTTTTAATTTTCTTAACATAATTTTTGGCTTTTCGTTCACCTCTCTCCTATTTCGTTCGTCACTCCCCTATGTATTTAGTCTCTCATATATATATATATAAATCACATCGGAAACATACAGATACAGATATCTAGTATATATCTAGAGTGATTCGCTTATATCTGAGATACATAACGAATCTCGCTCTCCTCCCTCCTCATCTCGTTCGTGTCTCTTCCTATTTTAGCGTATCTGATAGCAAAACACGTGTATCTAAATGTATAGCTTCCTCAATATGGTAGTAAACTCTTAATTAGTGGTAAGATACATAATGATTTTAAAGTATAGATAATTACAGTAAATATAATAGTGAAGTATGTCTAATTAATTTGAATTCGCTTTACGTAGGATGAGATTCATCCAAAAATACGCTTCCTATAAAGAAAATAATTCTTTTTCTAAGACTCGAAACCGAGATTGATTAAAATGTATAGTAAAATAGAGTGACTATGGTTTCTATTTATGAATCTTGGCACATGAGAGTCCCAATAGACACGCCTTAAAGCATGCCATGATCAACTATACAGCCTCAGCTCTACCTAATGTGTTCCTAAATATTGGGCATACTTTATATTCGAAGGTTTTTATGTTGCGATTCTTAATAAAATGATTTATAAATTATACAGATAAAATTTTATATTTGACATCGTTCACATAAATTGTGATGAAGCGAATATTATAGTTATATTTTATAATCTCTATTCGTTATATCATGTACAGCGTTTTCTGATTTATTTATTGATCTTCAATTAATGTTTTTGGGTTTGAACTCTAACCATGAAACTGTCTTTGATATTGAGGATTTTTTCCACTAAACAAGGACTTTTCAATATCTTTAATAAATTAGAGTTTTCGAGTTGAGCATGAAATTATCTTTGATTAAATTTTTTTTATCCATCTAAACCTTTTTAACGTGAATATAAAATAATCAAACGTCAAATATAAATATCAGCCACTAAATCGAAAAGACTAAAATATATAACGATCCATGTGGTTAAAAATAACGTGACTTAGAGGTCCACAAAATACGTATAGTTATCCAAGATAATTGGCGCCGAAAAATAAAATTCTTTATTCGAAGAAATATAGAATAAAAAATGGGTTCTTCTATATGCAATAATAAGATCATCATTTTACAGTATATATTTTATTAAATAAATGCGCAATGGCTAAGGTTGGAATAACGTTGGAATTTGTCTCATAAGATATTTTTTATTCATCAAAATTTCTAACCGATCGGAGAATCTTAATAACTTAATTGATTGACTATCTAAAATTTTACTTTATTGGTGAGAGTTCGATATCTCCATATTGTAATTTCCCTCTGTCCTAATTAGTCGTGCGCTATTAAAGTGATACACCTATTAAGAAACTTATAATTGATATTATAAGTTTACTATTTTACCCCTATTAATTATGAAGTCAATGAATTAAAAACTTAAGATTTTTAAAAAGTTTTACACTTTCAAAGTAATCAATTAAGGGTATAATAGAGAATTTTTTTTATCCTTTCTTGATCTGTCAAAACGGATAAATAACTAAAAACAACTAAAAAAAATGTGAACAAGTAATTAAAAACCGGGAGAATAGTACTAATTAATGTTAAAGTCAACTAAACAAGTTTTAGGATTATGAGTGTTCTCCTTGAAGATACACACCTAAATTATTTAATTAGTGAGTAAATTGGCAGATATCTTATTTAATTTGCTTTAATTAATCAATGATTAACAAATAGTTATGTTGCTTAATTGTTTAATTGTGGATGTTAAAGTTTAAAAGTCAACTAATAATTATATAATGTAACTATGAAAATAAGTATCGTCTAAAAATTTAAGACAAAAAATAGTAATGATTTCCATTTGTCATCTTTATTTTAAAGATGTACATACTACTCACAAAAAAAAAAAAGTTTTGTGACAATAGTTTAGCTCCAATAATATAATTTTCTCTATATAATATTTAGAGACAATAATATTGTGTTGAATTTTATAATTAACACTCTATATAAATTTTATTACTAAAGTTTTTAACAACTCTAAATAAAATGATAATTAATTTAATTGTAACTAAATATTTTTGCGACTAAAAGAAAAATAAATTGTCGTGAAATATATATTTTATGAAATGAGTTAAATGACACACTTTTTTGAAATAAAGAGAATAGTGATTTTATCTTTTAAGAAAATACTTATCATAATTAATATTAGAATAACTATTCTTTTCATTTCAAATTATTCGTCATAACGTATTTTTTGGTATAAAAACTTTATTCTATCTTTTTTATTTGTCTTTAGTCGTATTCAGACGCTATTGAGAAGCACGCTAGCATCTTACACTTTTTTTAATTTTCAAATATAGGATGATGAGTATCAATTTTTATTTTATTTTTTTGGTTTTACTCTATAGTATTCACTTTACATAATGATCATGTTACAAAAAAATCGTATTGTTGATCATGAAAGGAATAATTAACCAACCTATATGAAGAAGAAAAGGAGTAATTCACTTTATCTAAATTAACAGTAACATTTATGGGTTTTTTTTATGGAAAAAAAGAATAAATATATATTGAACTATCGTAAATGGTATGCAAATATTTTTCGTCATACTTTTGAGATACAGGTGCTCCTGTCGTCCAAAACATAGTGTATATATACCCTTTATACTAACAGATATACACATGATGTCATAATCTTATCCATCGACCCGACATTTAGTAAATATCAGATCAATAGATAAGATTGTGTCACGTGTTCTATTTAGTTTTAAGTTAGATTGAAGGGCATATATGTTTTAATTTTTTGATGACAGGGACACCAATGTCCCAAAAGTATGACGGAGAATATGTGCATACTATTTATGATAATTTGAGAGTATATTTGTTCATTTTTTTTCTTTTTTCAATGGGTAATTATGAGATGATATCGTCATTTCTCAATTTCTTTTTTTTTTTAATCGAAGTCCGAAGCCTAAGACCTATTTTTTCTCCAAAATGTATAAAGAATCACACAATTTTTATTTTAACCAAAAATGACAATTTACAGTGAGTGAGTGATATATATATATATATATATATATATATATATATATATATATATATATATATATATATAGTTATTTTAACTGCCTTTTAGTTTAAAAAAAATGAATGATCTTTTATATATTTTGAAGGAAAAGTGATTTTTTTTACTCCTAACTCCTTTTTATCCTATCTGATAAGGATATAATTCAATGCTAGCAAATGTGACGAGAATTAATAAATAGATTACAAACTATTAAGGTTTATTTGTATTTTTATAAAATTTGACAAGTTAATGGGTTTTAAGAAATATTAAATAAATTCTTGAAATTATTAAAAGAATGTTCAAAAATTTTGCTTACATATATTTAAGAAGTTATTATTCTAATAAATATTAATTTTATGAATATAATAATTATTATAATATTACTTTAAAGTTAATTATTAATACGAAATGAACTTTCACAAACACTCTTACCATAACCATCATTGTCTGCCACTACACAATTACTAAAGTTGTCAACCACCACCGTCCACCACCATATATCTATAAATCACCACCGACCATTACCAATCATTAATCATTACAATCAACTAGATATATATATATCATCAGAATCACCATCAAATATAGCTACCAACCATCATCATCAATCACTATTTACTTCCAACCGGCATCACTAGTCACTACTACATCTAATCATTTTCACCGGTGGAACTATATTACTATTGTCATTCATTATCACAAACAACTATGTGAAGCAAGTCCATCACTATCAACTACCATCATCGACAATTCACCAACACAACATTCATATACCATTAATCACCTCTACCATCTTAACTATTACAATATACTATCAACCACTTATTTGAATCTTGAGATAATAATTAAAGATATGTCAAAGTATGATTAGAATATCGTCTTTCAATCTTATGGTCTTGAACATGTTATGTGTAAAACTAATATTAAAAAGTTGCTCATAAATGAAAGGAACAAACTAAAAAAGAAAGCAGGTTAAATAAATTGAAATAAAATAAATAATATAAGATTAAGATGTTTAAATGTATTTAGAACATTTTTCATTGTGAATAAATAAACATTAAGCACATTTTAAAAAAATACTTGAATGCTCCTACTTTTGGAAAATAGAAATATTATGACCACAAGAAAAGTTGTGTTCCTTTAAAAAAAAAAAATCCAATTCACCACAAATTGCAAAACATTTGTCATGTTATCAACACATGTTTGAAATAATAATACCAAAACATAAATCTTGCATCATTATGTTTCTAAGTTAAAAGTAGATATGAGAAAATGACATGAAGATATTCTTAATTCATGTGTAGCTTCACAAATATATAAAGGTAGGCATCATTTGATAGAGATAGGATCACTAATCAACAAAAGGTAGAAAAAAAGTTATAAAATTATTGTAAGTGGAATTTGATTTTACTGTGTGAAGAATGAATGTGAGGGCCACATTGAAAGTGCAAATAATTAAAATCTACTATTATATTACTTAATATAAACCAAAGTATATTCTATTTAATCAGTAGCAGATTCTGAATTATCATTAAAGAGTGTGAATAATTTTAACAAAAATATATTATGAGACTAGTAGAACGAAAATACGCTATGTCAAAAAAATTGCACAACACATTAACTATTATCTATATATAATTTTTCGACGAAGGAGTATCGCTTGAAAGTCTAGTATAAGAGTGGATATCCCTACTTGGAACTTATTTTTGTTATTCAGCGTTCAGTATTCGTATATATCTATGTAAAAATTGTTTCTTACCAAAAAATAATAACTATTTTTAAAACTTAAACTCTAAATTTTTAATTAAGAGTAAAATGTCATATTCATTTTAAAGGGTGAAAAAAAATCAGACCTTTTTTTTTTCTCATTATATTATAATTTATGATTTGTCAAATGTATTATATATGGCTGTTTTGATAGGTACATAAGTTAGTGGAAAATCTACCATGATAATAAAGTAGGATTAACTAAGATTTATAGAAATATACACTTATGGTCAACAAATGTCCAGATAGTTCTTTCTTTTTTTTATTGATAAAGAGATTTATTATTATAAAAATAAATTCTTTTTTCCCTCCAATATATGCCAACCACAATTGAAGTGTATATATTTAGTATAAAAAACTATATATTTCTTATACTAGTTGATCGAAGTATTTAGAGTCGTAATTTTTCTTTCGTTTTAAAGAGTTTTACCCCAAACTTTGTAGTAATTAAATAATTGATATATCTATGTTATTCGAAGAAAAAAAATTAACACACTTATATTGAAAAACGTGATACTTTAAATATTTTCAAATTTTGTATTCGTTTCTGATTAGTCAATAAATAATCTCTAGATGGTGAAAGGAACCTGATTTTGTTATTTACATGCAAAATCACAAAATAAAAAATAAAATTAAGAAAAAAAAGTGAAAGAAATCTTACCTAATTGGATGCATGAGATAAAATCTGAATTAAGAATTAAAGGTCTTCTTTGTCATCTCTTTCACACACTAAGATAAGTCATTATCAATCAATTAATTGTTAGGATCACTTTAACACGCTAATTAGATATGATAAATATCGTGATTAATATTTAATTAAGATGTATTTTCAAAGTAAACCATAGGAAACACGGTTTGTTAAAAAAAGGTCAGAAATTGGGTTTCCAAATACTTTTTCCAATTATTTTTACTTGTCGCGTTTCAATTTGCTTCAATAAAATTGATTTGACTAATCTTCATAGCTAAGTTATATCAGATCAATTCAAGACTTTAAATTTTTACTTTGTATTACACATACATATAGTTATTTTGTTGGATTTTTTTTGTCACGTGTACAGTTATGTAAGAATCCCTTTTTTAATTGTTTTCGATGGATAAGCTTGCAGTAAGATTTGAATACGAAAAGAAATTTAGTACAAATAGGAAATATGACAGAAATCTCCACCTTTAAGTTTTCTTATTACCATTATCCTCTATTAGTTTTACAAATCCTCAAAATTCCTCATTGTCACGCATCAGATTAATGTATCAGCGTATCAAATCAATGTATCTCGCGCATCAGATTACTGTATCTCGCGTATCAGATTAATATATCTCGCACATCATATTAATGTATCATGTATAAAATATAATGTATCTTACTTAACGATTAATGTATCTCGCGAATCAGATTGATGTATCAGCGGTTATATTATTATATCAGTTTGAGGGATTTCTGTAACTACAAACTTATAAGGGACAAATGGTAATTTTTCCTTAAAAGTATGTGTTTCTGTCATTTGTGCAAAAATGTATCACAAACATTATCATTGGACCAGGATCTTAGTGGGCCTAGAAAGCATGGCCCAGTGTTGCCGGTGGGCCTTGAATGAACAAATACTGTTTAGCAATCATCATCTATTGGGCTATCCCACTTACTGACTAATGGGCCGCAATTCATGGATCCAATTTCTACTGACAACTGGGCCACTGGGCCTCTATATATAGCAAGGAGAATAGTATGAGCAACTTTCATAAAGTAGTTTGAACTATTGAACAACTTTCACATATAGAAAACACCAAAATCATATCTGTAAGATATAGTTATCATAAGTATATAGATGAAAATATATGCATTTGTATTTGTGTATATAATTTTCTCTCGTTTTATACAAACATAAACGCAATGTATATATTTGTGTGTTTATAAAATGAGAGAGGCGAGGGAGAATGACGAGCGAAATCTGGGAGAGTAGCAAGCGAGATCTGAGAAAGGGAAGAGAGGGGAATGAAAATATATGTATATACACATTTCTCTCGCTTTATACAAACACAAACGCATTTTATACATTTGTTTTTATAAAAGCGAGAGAGGCGAGCAAGACTGCCCAGCGAGAACGAGAGTGACGAGCGAGATTCACCAGGGAGAAAGGCGAAACATAAACAGTTTGCTACGGTGTACATTTAAATCAAATTGTAATTATTACAATTAATTTAAATTAATAATTTGTTATTATATACTATTTTTCATAATTATTCAATGCATCAATAGTGTTAATTAATAATTACTATATCTTGTCAAAGTTACCTTTAGACATATTCTATTTGTTTTAAATGCGACATATTTACCTTTAAATACATTGTATCTGATATATATATCTCGTTTCTCTTCTCTCTCGCTCCTCTTTGTTCTTTCTCATCCCTCTACTTTTCTGTATTTGTGTTTCACAATGTATCTATATTCCACAATATATCTGAGTTTTATAATTTTGTATATTCCTAGACTATATCATAGCCGTTGTTTTACGATTTTGAATAACATGTGCTACTTTTTTCAATTAACAAAAAAAAGAAAAAAAAAACAGAAATTGAAAAATAATTGAGAGGGCAATTTGATTTTCCCAAGAAAAATTGCTTCTTTTTGTTTTCAGGTGCACACGAGCAATTTTTTCTATAAAATAATCAAGTAAACTAAAAAATAACAATATAACTACAATTTTTTTATTTTAATTCATGTGATATTTTTTATTTATTAGAGTCAATTTAACTAATTTTTAAAGTCATTAAATGAAAAAAAGTTACTCTTTTGGGCTGACGCATGATCTGAGCTTGGGACTCTCATGCATGTTGGAGGTCTCAAGTTCGAAATCTCTTACCAGCGAAAGCAAAAGATTTGTCTTTTGAGACGAGCTCGTCGTACCAGATTTGTGTAGTGTGAATTACCTCTGATTTTCATGTACACACTCAAAGAATAGCATAGTATAAATTGACTTTCTTCTTGTACCAGTATGATTTTAAAAAATATTTTTAAATATAATTACAATTTATATAATTTATATCTTAAAAAATAAACGTATCATATAAATCGAGACGGATCAGTTATATGACACCTGAAATTAAAGGATCACAGATTCACAGTAAAAGTTTAGAAATCCAATGCCAACAAGTTACTGATCATTATACAAGTTATATATATTATTAGGCTGAAAAATAAGCAGAAAGGCAGATGATTATAAAATTGAGTAATTTTATTATATTTATTGTATAGTATATAGTATATTGAGAACAATATCTGATATTTTAATTAATGAACGGTATCAAATATGGGAGGCAAAGTCTGTCTGTTTCTTAAATTCATCAAATCTTTAGCACCCATGATGTAATTTCAGTTTCCTATATTTAGTGAATATAGTGAGTTGATTCGATAAAAAATATATATTTTATTATAAATATCGTAATAACTGGTGATAAAAAAAGTATTATTTCAAATAGTATGTCTTCTTATATATCATAAAAATTCAAGTATTTTATAGCTCTGACGATTAAAATTTTGTTTTGTCTTTTGCTCTAATTGTCTGATAATAATTTACATATCATGATTTCCTAAGTCTTAAAATATTTATTGTGATTTTTTATTTATCTCTTTTAAAAAAATTATTTATTCAAGAATGAGTTGATTATTTTATTTTTACTTATCTCTTACAATATAATATATGGTCGTTAAATGTTTATTTTATTTATGTGTAGTAATTAGGATGTTTGATTTATAATTTTTAAGAATAATCATTAAGGGTAAAATATAGTTAAAAAAAAAAAAAAATCTACTGGCTGTCGAAACTTATGGAGTTTTAAATGGACAGTGTAGTTACAATGTATTTAGTATTAATGTTAGCTGAAATTTTCTTAATCAACATTCTTAATTTTGATCGAAATTGTACGTACTTAATTAATTTTGAAGTTATTTTCAATTTCTTAATTTTGATTGATTCATTTCAGTTTCAGCCAATTATATTTTTAATATTGACTTTGTAAGATTTTTCTTCACTTTTTTGAGTCTTTTTTTAGACATTTCAAAATCAAACTACTGAAATATAAGATCATTAATTTTAAAAAGATATTATTTTAACTTTGAATGACTTGTTAAATGTAACAAGAACTTGATGTTTTTAGACCTATTTTTATAATTAAAAGTAATACAAGGTTATATAAATAAAAAATGATACTTTAGTTATCATATTCTATCATGTGAAGTCTTAATTCTATTTTTAAATATTTTTTTTCTTCTAAAACAACTTTTATAATTTAGGTAACAATTGACTTAATTAAAAAGAATTTTGTGAACTAAAATCAAGAACATTAACTAAAATCTAAACATGTATGATATTGTATGTCGTCCAATAATGTATATAGCATATTAATGTTTTATTATAATTACATGAAATGATGTTCCATTAACTAAAAAATAATTACTTAACAAAATATAGTTATCTATCATGTTAATAAGAAACTATGAAAACAAATATCAAATAAAACATAGAAGAAACTTATTAAATAAATTTAAGGTCTCTTTTTTAAATTTTAGTTTTAGATCACATATTTTATTTAGCAGTCTTTAAAGAGAAATTTCTAAATTTAAAAAATAATAAAAGATATAGTTTTTTTTCAAATAACTAAATAACTATAATTCTAAATTTATTAAAAAGATTACATATGCATGTATTAGGGAGATCGCAGTATAAGCTCAATGACTTTAATTCCACAATCCTATGATAAATAATTATATATAAATATTTTAAAATTAAGCTAACAATATAAGACCAAACAGATATTTAGAAAAGTTCATTAGGATTAAAAGAAGAATGTTTTCGAAGTTGAGAGGGAATTTTAATTTCTCAAATAAAGTTGAAGAAGTAGATGCTTTTCAGCATTTTTATTATAAATTTATTGTTTCTAAATTCAACTTTAATGTATAGATCAATTGATCAAATTATAGCAAATGATATGTTTATAAATATATTTTGTTCTTTATCGTCTAACTTATCAATGCAATATTTACTATCATTAATTTTTAATCTCTTCATTTCAAAATAAGTTAATAATTATCGATTCACTTTTTTGATCGTTCAAAATAAGTGAATTTGTTCTAAGTTTAAAAGAGTTGTTGAAGTTTTTATTTCATTTACATTATCTAGGTGATAATTTCAAGTGCGTAACTGTAACTGTTCATATTTATGATTTTACTTTTAAATTCTTTATATTTTCAAGAATAATTTGAGAATGACTAAGCGCAAAAATGAAAGCAATATTTAATTTATTGATAACATTAAATTTGTCAAAAATTTAAAAGTCTATAATATTCTTTTCATTTTAAAATAAATTAATTTTTTTTCTATTTTTAAATTAAATTAAAGTTAAAGGAGTAAAATATTCAAAAATATAAAATAACATAGGATAAAATATATTATTTCTAATTAAATTTTCTGATCAAATGATTTTTTCCTCAATTTATATATACTATTTTTTTAAATAAATATACATTACCTCAATAATTTAATTATTTTAAAATAAAAGAAATATAACATCTTGTTATTTCGATCAAAAACAACTGCCAACTTGATTCTCATGAGTCATGATAATAAATTTGTAAGAATAAAAAAGGAAAGGAAGATATTTTTAAAAATTGTGGTATTCAATTTAGGAAACTGAAATTCTCATCAATAGGGCACAAACTTTTTTGCTTTTTAACTTTTTAAAAATGGTACTCTCTCCGTTCGGAATTGTTTGTCATGTTACGTTTATCGAAAGTCAATTTGATTAATTTTCAAAGGTAAATTAAATCACATTAATTCAATATTTTAAACAAAAAAATTAAATATTCTAAAACTATATGAAAAGTACTATAAAATACAATTTTTTGCATATTAATATGATGAAAAAATTCATCTTAAAATGTTAATCAATTTTTTTATAGTTTGACTATAAAAATAGAAATTATGACAAATAATACCGGACGAAGGGAGTATATATAGGGCAAATTGAGATCTTGTAAATCAACCACACAATGTAGCCAATGAATGAAATGATTTTTTAGTATATAGTTCAATGAATAAGGAAGGCAAATCTTTTTTTAATTCTTTTTTTCCCAATAATAGTACAAAAATGCCAGCAAAATTTTCAGAATTTAAAAGCTGGATTTTTCTTTACCAAAGGTTTTAGTGGATATTTAATTTATTGAACCTTCTCTTACCTACCATTTTTTCAATTTTTAGTTGGGCTTTTTATGGAGGTTTTTTTTTAGGCATATGGAACTTTCATCCCTTAATAATAATTGTTTGGCACTACTACTTTTATGTGTGATATTTTGTGTATGTGTGGGTGATAAAAAGAGTGTTGTTTGGATAGTAAGTATTCTTAGTCTTTAATTTTTAAAGTGAAGTTCGTTATCATAACACACAAATATACATTTTAGTTTGATTTAACTGATATATATATATGCCCTCTATTAATTTTGGGTGTGCACAAGTAAACAGTGGCAGGGCCAGCATTTTTAATAAGGGAATTCAAAATATGTAGAAATAGACACACGAAATAGTCAAAGGAAGTTTGACATCTACTATATATACATAAAATATAATTTTAACCATGTATAATTAATATAATTTTCCGCCGAAGGTGGCTTCGTCCTGCAAGTAGACACTTAAATTTATACGAATTTTGAACAAAATTAGATACACGCTGTCTACGTAACTTCTCACAAGAAATTTCACGCAGAACGTGTGTATCTATTTATTTAATTTTATACAAATTTAAATGTATACTTTGCTCACACTCAAAATTAAAGAAACATGTAGGTAGGTAGGATGAATGCATGCATGAAGAGGTTGTCTTATGCGACATGAATTCAAATTAAACGAGATTTTTTTTTCAAATACTGAATAGTTGATCCAAACAAAAACAAAATATGATCGATCTTTTTTTTTTTTAATTTTTCGTGGCCAAAGTTCAGGGTATTAGGATGTACAAGAACAAAAGCTAAGTATTTGGTTAGAATAATCAAACCTTATCAAATTTAACACTTAATTTCAAATTCACTAATATTATATTGTATTTCAATATTTGGAGGATATTAATGCGTTAATTAATAAAACCCTAAATCCATTAGTGGAAATAATCTCTTGCAAGGATTTTGGTTAAACATATTTATCTATATATAATTAGTTATGTTAGCTTAAACGAATTATGCTTATATTGTGTTTATTGCGCAAATTTACTTTAACATGATTTACTTTTTTAATATGATTTACGTGCTATTATATTTGACTAAAATATATTCCGTGTGCATCTTAAAAATATTGACTAAATCAAATTTTCTTTTTAAAAAAATCATATTTATAATAAAGGATTTTGTTGACTAACAAGTTTGGAAAACCTATACACAAATAATAGCTAGTTACGTAATGCTAATAAAATAAAGCAATAACAATTGTATAGATGGATAATACATATATCCCTATCACATGAAAATATGAAGAGAATATTAGTTTAACAAAAATTACTTAACGTACGATGTTCTAATACATCAATTGACCTTTTTTTTATCATGAGAAAACCTAATTGGCAATATACATTATTCATAATTTTGGTATATTTATTTTTTATTTTCACTTATACTTGATATCTGCTTTAAAATTTGATTAATTTGAATTTGTTTTACAAATTTCCACTTTGTTAATAAAATATTTGTTATCATAGACAATATCAAATAAAGAACTTATTTATATCTCAAATACATTGCTTAATAATATATGTTATTTTTTATAATACTTGATATAGTATTAGGTACGCATATAACATTGTCTTTTGTATAATTATTTATTATTCAATGACATTATTTACGTGTATAACACGTACACCAAGTTAATACATTAAAATTAACAAAAAAGATATCGATTGTTTTAGCTATTTTTTTAATTATTGGCCTAGTGTTTTAGTTTATTTGTAATATTTATACTCTTGCATTAATTGCTGGGATGATGTATTACAGCTAATTAATTACACACCAAATTGGTAGATACAATGAAAGCCTTTTGAGAATGCCATGAAAACCTTTTATAGGAGTTAGTCTCAACAAGTACAAGAGCTTTTAAGAATACGAATAATAGAAAAACAAACACAACTCTCACCAACATAAGGAAGAGATAAGTAAAATCTGTTGGAGATCATCATCGTCTTCACCTTTGAAATATTATTGATTCTTGCATTAGACTTTGTCAAGTGGCATAGCAAAAGTAGTATTTATACAATCAACATGAACTGGCAGACATCATCAACAATCTGAATCCAACACATAATAAGAGTAGTATCAATACAAAAATGAAAAACTTTTCTTAAATG
Organism: Solanum lycopersicoides; assembly: GCA_022817965.1. Lineage (NCBI taxonomy): Eukaryota > Viridiplantae > Streptophyta > Magnoliopsida > Solanales > Solanaceae > Solanum > Solanum lycopersicoides. Next base: position 2,280,842 of record CM040622.1, on the reverse strand, counting down.
TTTGTAATTTCTTATTTATAGAAGTGGACTCTAACAAGCATAAATAAGATGCTAATGACACAATTTCATAGACTCTCTAGGAACTTAAATTTTGTGTTTTGATTCAAATTTGTCATATCTAGAGCTTATACTCTATGCGCGACCGACACTCCAAACCATCATAAGTCTAAAGCGTACCTTTGGCTTGACTTACTACTACACTGGAGGCTAGAAAACATATGCGGAAGTTAATAAAATATGAGTATGCAATGCAATAACTTAATTCATAGTATGTTACAAGCCCAAAATAAAAATATGAATACGAGACACGGGTGAGAAACCAAAAAAAAAAAAAATTTAAAAAAAATCCAAGGGCAAAATAGGGAATTCAAAATGAGCCCATCTTCCACCTTTCAACTAGCTTGCTTATAAAACCCATCAATCTCCTCTTCCCAAGGAAGAATCTCTTTTTCTCTTTCACTTATTTCCTCTTTCATCTACTTATGCTTACTCATTTTCTTCACTCAAATTTTTAAACTCTTTTTTTTTTTCTTGAATAATGGCACTGACCCTTCTTCATTCTTCCCTTATTTATCACATAACTTTTTCTCAAATTTCAAGATTCAATCAAAAAACCCCATTTCTCACTGCTTAAACAAACCCCACATAGTTTTTTTCACAATTATTGCACCTTAGAAAACTTCAGGGTTGAAAGTAAAATAAATATGGAAGTTGGAAGGGTTATTAATGAAAAACTCTCTCATTGTCTCTGGATGTCCAATTCTTCCCCATCTTTTCATGGTAAAGAATTCTTCTCCATCCTGCTAAAAATATGTTCTTTTTCATGTAATTTTATCGGCGGCGGATCCAAGATTTTAAATTTATGAATTTTCGACCATAACCCTTTTTTACTAAGTGGATTTTTAATACAAATTTAGTGTCTTTTTGAACTTTAATGTTGTATCAAGGTTATAGTACTTAGCCTTTTTGTTTATTTTAGCTCAAAAGTTGAATTTTTTATGACAAGTGTATAGTTTGTTACTAACATTATGTAACTTTCTCTTGAAAAGATCAGATTTTGGACACTTGTTTTGTTCAATTTTTGGTTAAAGTTTGAGTCTTTTTTAGCTTTAGAAGTATAATAGCTTTGATTTGGCTATAGATTCTCGTATGGTCGCTCAACTAATATTTATTATCTCAAGAAGTCACTTTTTTTTTTGATAAAATTGGAATTAAGAAGAAATGTTATGTTCTGAGTTAATAACTATTAGTTGTGTGATCATATGATAAATGAACGCTACACGGATTTAGTGTATTCAAGATTTTGATACATTAGTGACCTTGTTCTTTTCTTGAATTGCTCTGTTTTAGGTTCTGTATCAATGGTTAATTTCGAAGATGTTGGTAGAGGAGAAGTGTCTAAAGAGAGACCATTTTTTCCAGCAATTGACAAAGAAGAAACCAGCAATGATGATTATGATAGTTGTTATCATCAGCCAGAGAAGAAGAGAAGACTTTTGCCTAATCAAGTTCAGTTTCTTGAGAAGAGTTTTGAGGTAGACAACAAGCTTGAACCAGAGAGGAAAGTTCAATTGGCTAATGAACTTGGCTTGCAGCCTAGACAAATTGCTATTTGGTTTCAAAATAGGCGTGCTCGATACAAGACGAAAGTACTTGAGAAGGATTATGATGCTTTGAAAGCTAGCTTTGATAAGCTTAAAGCTGATTATGACACCCTTTTCAAAGAGAATGAGGATTTGAGAAATGAGGTATCTTGATGATCATACTTCATTCTTCATTAGCATTAGAGTTACTTCCAAGGGGTTTGTTATGTATCCTTGAAGAAATGAGTAGTTGTCTCTTACATGGTATTAGAGTCAGACTCATTCGTGTTCTTTGATTTGTCCAACCTAGTTGTGTCGGGGTGTTAAAAGTTGAGGGAATAGATTGTTGTCTTGTTAATGGTCTTTGAACAATCCTCACCTCGAGAGCTAGCTTCTGGGATTAAGTTAGGCTTCAACATCATTTCCTTAACTTGGTATTAGAGTCGGACTCATTCGTGTTATTGATTTGTCCAACCTAGTTGTGTTGGGGTGTTAAAAGTTGAGGGAATAGATTGTTGTCTTGTTAATGGTCTTTGAACAATCCTCACCTCGAGAGCTAGCTTCTGGGTTTAAGTTAGGCTTCAACATCATTTCCTTAACTTGGTATTAGAGTCAGAGTCATCCGTGTTCTTGATTTGTCCAACCTAGTTGTGTAGGGGTGTTAAAAGTTGAGGAAATAACTTGTTGTCTTGTTAATGGTCTTTGAACAATCCCCACCTCGAGAGCTAGCTTCTGGGATTAAGTTAGGCTTCAACATCATTTCCTTAACTTGGTATTAGAGTCAGACTCATCTGTATTAATGGTTTATCCATAGGTGTGCCCCGGGGTGTTCAAAGTTAAAGTGAGTAGCTTGTTGTCTCCTTAACGGTCTTTGAATAATCTTGGCTCGAGAAGCTAGTTATGAGAGTAAGTTAGGGCTCACCTTCATTTTCTTAACATGGTATTAGACCTAGACTCATCCGTAGGCGTGTTAAGTGTTATAAGTTAAAGAATAGCTTGTTGTCTCCCTAATGGTCTCTTTCAACAATCTTCGCCTCTAGAGATTGAGTTGAGTTAGGCATAACGTCCATTTTCTTAGCGGGATTTCTAATATATTCTTTGATTTTGTTGAATAGGTCCATTTGCTTACACAAAAATTGCATATAAGGGAGAAAGGTAAGGAAAACTCAGAACAAAGTGAACCAATTAGTCCAATTGATTCACAAGAGGCTCAAAAAGCAACAACTCCAATTGTTGTTACCTCAAATGTACCAAAGTTAATGTGCAAACAAGAAGATGCAACATCAGCAAAAAGTGATGTTATTGATTCAGAAAGCCCACATTACACTGATGGGAATCATTCATCAAATGTATTTGAACATGAGCCATCTGATTTTTCTCAAGATGAAGATGACAACCTAAGCAAGAACTTTCTATATTTCCCCGAAATCGGAGATCAAATTCAAGCTAATTCATGCAATATGAGTTTCCAAATTGAAGATCAACCTTGTTGGTTCTGGCAATATTGAGTTATTAGGTTTCAAGATTTGGCTCAATCCTACTTTATATCAGTATAAATCCCACAAGTGGAGTCTGAAGATAATTATATGTACGCACGCACGTACACAGTCTTATCTCTATCTTGTATAGGTAGAGAGACTGTTTTCGATAGACCTTGTACGAATTTAGTGGTCCAAAGGCATTTGCTAAGTTTCTTTGAACAATAATATGTTGTACATAGGATTACTAAGTACTACTAGTTTGACTATATGAGGTGTCTTTAGACTCTTTTATTAGCTTTGTTCCAAAAAAAAAAAAGTTGTGATTGGTCTTTTTATTTTTACTTTAGCTTAAAAACAAATGGTACTATAGCCTTTTTTTTCTTCTTCTTTTCAGTTAATTATGATGAATTAAACATAGGTACAACAAATGATTTAGTTTGTTTTTAATACTGTTTTTTTTTTAAATAATAATAATTAAAGTTATATAGGATCCTTTGGCCTTATTTAGAAAAAGTTATATCATGACAAGTCATTTTCTAGTATATGTACAAAAGTAAACAAAAGCATGTGCATTTTTCTTCTAGTGGGAAAAGAAGGGGTTTTGAATAGGAAACTATGGACTAAAAGTAAACCCCTTCTACAATGGGAAAAACCATTGGATTATTAGGTATTGGTCATGTATAAAAAAAAATAAAGTATAGTATTTAAGATTTTTTTTGCTTTTAGTCTAATAAATATTTATTCGAGTTCATTTTATATGATCTTGTTTGACTAATGATCAAAAAGAAATTAGAAAATGATCTTTGGATAATGTATTAAAAGTGTCATTAAAACTTGTAGTTTGAATCGACATATTATTTAATTGGATAACGAATAAATATGTCTTTTAATTTGACTTCAATTGAAATCTACGTTTTTTAACTTTGAGTGTGGGCAAGTACGAATTAAACTTGTGTAAAACTGAATCTATTAACACATTCGTTCTACCTGACTATTTTGTGTCTTAAGGCCGTCATGCATGTATTATGTCACATACGACGTACGTGTCTACTTTAATTTTATATAAGTTTGAGTGTCTACTTGTGCACACCCAAAGTCGAGTGCATACATGTCAGCTAAAGTCAAATAATATGACATATTTATGTATATATATATGTCCGATCATATATGAGATTTAACTTTGAATTTGTATAAATAAACACTTAAATTTATATTATATTGAATAAGTAGGCACACGCTCCTATCCTATGTATTCACAATACTTAATGATTGTGGTTTTTCTTTTAATATGTAATTTTATTTCGTAATTTATAATTATAATGAAACCAACTGGACAATACAAAATAACAAACTTTCAATCACAAAAAGACATCAGTATTAAATAAGCCTATAACAAAAAATTATATTCATAAACAATGAAACAGAAAATATTAGTTTTTTATTTTCTCCCTAAACCTTCCAAGCATATATGTATTATTAATTTCTAGAAACGGAAAACAACAAAAAGAAGTTAAAAGAAAAAACTAACCGCAAAACAAGATAAATAAGAATATTTTGTGATTTATTAAAATAATTTAATTATTTTAATATAAATAATAAAATAGAATAATTTCAAAAATTAATTAACATTTCAAATAAGATATAAAAATAAAAATTATATCAAAATTATTATTTTTATCTCACATATTAAATTATCGTAGCTCGGGAAAAATAAAAGACAGGATAATACCCTTGTAAAGTCAAATTTTGTGGATGATTGGATTCAAAAGTGTATTTTAATATAGGCAATGACTTTTTAGCTAGATGTTGACAATTTCTTTTACTTTAATTAACTTTATAAAATGGACGTTGTGACACACCCCATAACTTTAATATTTTTTTAATTAAAGGAATCAACCATTTTTTTAAACATGAATATCTTTGATGATGTGTTTCTTGTTACATGTTAACATGTGTAATTTGTACTTTGACTTTTTCAAAAAAAAAATTGTTAAAACATATTTTAATTGCTAAAATTTAATCATGGTGTTTATTTTAATATTTTTTTAAAAGGATAGAAATCATGTTGCTTCGAAGGAACAAATCAAATGAAATATTTATATTCTTAAGTCCATTACCTTATTTGTTAAAATCAAATGAATTCGAGGTGTAAGTAGATGGATTGAGTTAAACTTGAATGATAAAATATGGATGCGTTGGATTCACTATAAAAAAACTGTTAATTACATGGAAATTAGAATGAAAATTCGCAGGAATCTTATTTTCCTGTAAATTTTCATATTAATTTTCAGGAAAATTCCCATTTAATTAACAGTTTTTTGATAGTGATTGAACTTGAGAGAATAAAAATGAGTAGGTTATTGATTCGTCAAAAGGTTATTTGAGCTAAAATGCTGATCATAACTGTAACTCATCTAATTCTTATTGCGTTCTAATTATTTTATGATTGTGTTACACCTAATAAAACTTTTTTTTCTCTATTATAACAATACATAACATATCAAATAAATAGAAAATCAACAATTTATCCAGCGAGCTATATTTTTATGAGCTAATTTTTAAGGCCTCTATTTAGAACCTAACCAAACACTAGCTTGTAGTGTTAATTATTAAGTTCTTGAGGAATCAAGTTTACTTTTAGATAAACCAATAACTTAGAGACAAACTACATGATAATATTTAGTAGTCTTTTAAGATTTGATCAGTACTTTGTGTAGTCCTCTTTTAATTTATGTTCCCTTGTCTTTTTAATAAAATATTTAACATGATTAATCAGACTCGATGTTGATTTTGTTATCTTGTAAATTTTCACTAAACACTCGATATGAAAGGAAATTAAATTCAGCGTCATTACAAAGAGTTAGATTAGTTTTGATAAGGCTATTCAAGTCGGAATGAAAAATACAAAACGCTCGTTACATGACAAAATTTTCATATGTACTAACCAGATTAAGATATTGTATTATCGATAAAATAAAATTCGAACAATTAATAAAAATACGAATTCTTAGATCAAAATTCCGACTCTTTCTTAAAAGGTAAAAGAGTGATACATTAAAAGAGACTATGACTTGAAATGGGGTAGAGAAATACTTGCAACTCATGATGACTACTTGCATTAGGCATATATCATCATCTATATACTTTTATGATAAGTCATTGTTGGTATTCATTCAAAATATGTGTCTCTTAAGTTACTTAATTGATTAAGCAAATTAAGACATCTTTTAATTGCATTTGCTTAATTCAAATCAACAAGTTATCTTTCTTTGTTGATGCAAGTTTTGTGGATAAGGAACAACTTTGTAGTAATTTGCTTATTTAAGAGCTTGCGTAACTTAGAAAAAATTCATGAAATGGCCCTTTTGGCTTCAAGTTCAAAGAACTTCTAAAATCACGTGGAATTAAGTGTGAAATTGAAATTAACATTAGTCGATCTGGTTTGGAAAAAAACGACAACTTTAGAAGTCTAAATAAACAGTATGTGATCTATCTCAAGATGATGACTTGATTCATTGAACATATATATTTGCGTGAGCCAATATATAAGAACATTTCATGTTAGCAGGGTGCGGAAAAAACTGCACCTGAAATAATAAATTTTATCAAATAGCATAATGATTAAAAGAATGTGATCATTCCATTATTAGAAAAAACTTAATCTTAGGATTTCGCTATAATTCTTAATAAAATGATTTATATCCAAGCAAATTTTATTTTAGATCACAAGTTTTAAAAAATTAATTTTAAACTTTGTGTCTAATCAAATAATATCACATAAATTAAGAGATATAAGATATCGATTAAATAAGAAACAATTTAATTATTATTTATATATATCTAGTAAATATTTTGAATGTTGATATAAACATTTTGTTGCATTCGTAGCTAGAATTTAGCTCCAAATAGAAAAGATATCTTTATTTTCAAAATATTAAGTTAAATATATCTTTTTGAAGTTAGTTATTGCAAAAAAAAAATTGTTCACACGTGTTTGACACGAATCAAAAGTGAATTTTCAATTAGTTTCTAGAACTTGATGTAGTTTCTAGAACTGTTCGATAATAGTTGTCTGCTATTAATTTTGCACACTTCTTAAGAAACTATAGATATAAAGATAATTTTACTATATCACTTTTTGAATATGATAAATGCAACGGTTTGAAAAATGTATTAGGAAAATAACTATAATTAGTGATAAGCGTAAATTAGAAACTAAGTATAAAATTATTCATTAATTTAATAAATTGAACAAGTATTGTTACGTTGGACATCTCAAAATAGAACAATGAACAATTATTATTAGACATAAGGAGTATAAGACAGAGGATTCCTCTGCTCACTTTTACATGTTATGTTTATATTAAATTCAAGAAATTGGTTAAACAATTTCTTGTAACTACACAATATAACAATAAAATATTCAGTGAAATCTGAAGAGACTAAAATATATACAGACCTTATTATTACTTCGTGAAGATAAAAATACCATTTATGAAAAACTCTTAGCTCAAGTATAATAAATTCCGGTGTAAAGAAAACTCTCGTAAAGCAAAATATAACAAACAAAAATGAACGTACACTCGTTAGGTAAAACCAAAATATCTTTATACTTTGTACATCGACAAATGAAATATCGACAAGTAGGAAACATGGTCGGTAGCAGGATATTACACGTGTCTTCTCCTCAGTCAAATACCACATAAATAAATGAAGTCCAATGGGCCCATCACAAGATGCCAATAAGTTGATGTTGATGGGCCGAGCAACGTGGCGGGTAACACATGGAGATAGTGGGCCCATTTGGGCCCAATAGGTCGTTTTCAGTTATTCTTTTACAAGGCGATTTGGATAAGCACGTAATTGGGGGCCCATATTGATGAAGAATTGGGCTTTTGTTTTGACAAGATTTGGAAAGTGTCCAAAAGTAGAAGGGCCTATTTTTATTCAGGAGTGTGTGTGATGTGACACGTGTAAGGTCGTTTTCGTGGGACACGTAGGAATGGCAATGGGGCGGAACAGATGGAGGATGGGTTTAAAGTTTTGCGGGGAGGGGAGGTTTTAAGGTTGTACGGGACGGGGAGGGATGTGGTGTGGGTTGAAGTGATTTTTTAAAAAACTAATGCGGAGCGAGGCAGATTGTGGATCTACGTAGGTTCAAACTTAATTTTACCTTTTCACATGTTATTAGAGTAGTAGAGAATTATCTACTAAGATAATATCTTTAAAGTTACTAAAATATTCAAGATAGTAGATAAAAATTGTTTAATAAAAACTTATATAGTTTCTTACCAGCTTCTCAATTGACCTCTAAAAAATTAAATGTTAAGTCATTATTTATTAAATTAATTCAACTTAATGTGAATTTTAGTATTAAACTTAATTAAAAAAAGAAAAATATTAAAAAATTATATGAAACAGGTTAAAAAATTTACGGGTTATGCTCAATCCGCCCCTCACCGCCCCATTGCCATCTGTAGGGACACCACTACCCACGTGCGTACCACTTGTCACAAAGAAAGAGAACATTGTTTACACGAGGGTTGTTTGGTAGCTGATTTTTAAATTGTCAATCATATATCGTATAATACGATTCGTATTAATTGTATACACGAATAACTTAAATATAAATAGCCTAAAAAAGAGAGTTTAATATCATCCTGCTTTATATCATTTTGGTTCTAATCTTCCCTTTTCTTTTTTTGACTAAATGAGCTATTGCAAGGTGTAATAAAATTGGATGGACATTGGACTCATGTGTTTATTTGGACTCACATATGTTACAACTTGAACTTTTATGCGGGGGAAGCATTTTGGATTGTGTTTTGATAGAGCATTTTCGAAAGATCCAACACAGATGCGACAACAATTTTGAAAACTCTTGAGCAACATGTAGGTCTCAACACTCTCACACAAAACTAGAAACACAAGGTGGTTGGTATCAGGTCCTTGATTCGTTATGCCGCTATAGGCTTACATTTACAAAGAGTGCTAAAATGTAGTCGTTACTAGTAATTGCCTCTAAAAAACATATTCAGCGACATTTAAACTATTATTACCGTTAATTAACGCCGCTAAAGATAATTTTTTGTGTAGTAAATACATCATAATCAATGCATATAAGATAATTTTTTGTGTAGTGAATACATCATTATCAATGCATATAGAAAGTAAAGAGGAAAAAACATAACCAGAAGAATTGGGTGAGACAACTTAATTTTACTTGTTGAGCCATTCTTGATTGAAGAGATGATATGATGGATCCCAATACAAGTAATATCAATATGTGAAGAAAAAGTTGTAGTACTAAATCTGTCTTAGCCTTGGTGGACAGAGTTACCTGTTACATGTTGCTGGTGGGAGGTGCAGGGTACCCCGTGGAATTAGTCGAGGTGCTAAAGAAAGAAAAAGGACTTCTCTTTCTCTTCTCCATTTCTGTTCTATCCATAACGGGTTATACTGATCATCTCAAAACTTCAACTGTATTTGATATCAGCTTGATGAGCTCATAGAGTTTTTAAGACTTCGAAGGATACTCCACATGAACGTCGAAATAATGAATAGTATTATGCCGGTTATAATGGCATACTTGAGTCCAAGATTCACCAACAAGTTCACTAGAAGGCCAGCCAAGACAACACCAACAAAGTTTGCTGAAACAGCAGACCAGAAAGGCATGTCGAGCACAGAAGCTATGATGGCTCCTGTCCAAGCTCCGGTTCCAGGAAATGGAACTGCCACAAAGAGCATTAAACCAAGCCATTGAAACTCTTTCACAGGACCTGCCTTGTCTTTGGCCCTATCGAATAACAAATCCAAAAGCTTCGATGCAGACTTGTTCGTTCCAGCAAGGAACTTTGCTAACTTCTTTAAGTAGAGCACAATGAAGGGGACCGGAACCATGTTCCTACAGATTGAGCACCAGTTCTTGATCATTAGCAAACAGAGAATAAGACACGCTCCAAGTGCTACCATTTCCACTTATGTAAATTTTAACATGGTCACTATAGCTTCTGAAAAAGTCTAACTAATGTAAAACAATGTCTATAGAAGTTGTTTGATAGTTACTTAGGGGTCGTTCGGTAGAATGTATAAGAAGAGTATTGATAGAGTATACTTAGTAACGCTGAGATTATTTCTTATCCATTGTTTGATTTGGTGTATTAAATGCAGTTTTGTCTTTAACCATACATAACCATGAATTAGTAACTCTTGTATTGCTAATATCATGATTTACTATGTATTAGTTATACACCCTATAATACTGGATAAGGTGGATAACTAATACATGTACTATTAGTTATAGATAGGTTGAAAATCCTATCAAACAAAGGATTAAATAATACCACAACTAATACATGCATTGTTTTCTCTAATACATCCTACCAAACGACCCCTCAGTCATTGGTACACATTCTTCAAGTTCATGCTTTTCACAGACATCAGACTTCCAAAAATTATAATCTCGCCAATGCAACACCAGCTTGATTATCAGCTGACAATAGTCAAATCGGATTCAATTGTCAACTGTCCCTATAGAAAAAAGGATTGACTAACGAGTCTCAAGAAACTAAAGTTACATCTCTTTTCAAGAATAAGCTACTCATCAAAACACTACCTTTCACTCTCATATAAGATTACACAGACCCTATAGCTTCTGAAGTCTAAACTACCGGGAAAAAAATCATCAATAGACATCATTTTCACAGTAATTGATACTCCAATTACCAGTAAATAACAACTCGATCTTGCTTGTATATACATTTTCAAAATAACATCTGAAGAACCAGTAGCCAACATTCAAAGTTACAGCACCACAACATTCCTTTTAATTGCAAGTAACATATTTCAAGCTGCATAGTTCATAAAAACACGCTCAAACTTGGCCTCAGTTGGCAAGTAAACACTCCAAAGTGAGTATGGACATCTACACACCTCAATTTGTCTTCACCGTGTCAACTGAATACTCCAACATACAAAATGACAATCTAGACACCTCCAAAATGTATGTGCCACATCAATATCGCTTGTCCACAAGACACAACGGGGACTAGTTGAAGTGTTTAGTTATATATGTGCACTCTCAGAATTGGAGTGCTTACTTGCCAATTAAGGCCAAGTTCGAGTGTATGTTTACATATTATGTCTAATTCAAACTACAGAACAGCAAGTAAAAGAATACTTCCAACTTCCAAGGATGAAACAAACATTCAATTCAAGGACTGTAGCAAAATGCAATCTTTCATCCAAATTACTGAATTTAAAGAGAAACTGAAAAACTTACCCAAGAACAGATAAAACAGTCAACACAGTAGGCTTAAGTTGCAACCAATAACCAACAGGAATTGCCCCACGAAGCTCAATAACAGGAAGTGTAGCCAAAGCAAACACAACAGCCTCATCAGGCCATCCTGAACTCCTCAAAGCATTAGCAACTTTTACACCAAAACCCGAAGCCCGAATAGAGTCAGCAGCAGCAGCAGCAGCTGCTTTAGCATCCCCAGAAACTGCAAACAAACCAATAGATACAGACGCCCATAACAACACCCAAAACAAGAATTTCAATGGTTTCTCCTCATTAGCCAGTAAACCCTCTTCCTCTTCAATTACTTCAAGAAAACTATCAGAAGAAGCTCTAATTACCCTTTGAACACGACCCAGATGACTAAAAGTTTGTAATATTGGAAAAGATTGAGTCTTTAAGTGAATTTTTGGATTTTGATGCAAGAAAGAATGAATCTTGGGGAATGAGAAAGATGGGTTAGTGTTTCTATTAGAGAAAGTCCATAGCTGTGGAGAGTGGGATAAAGAAATGGCCATTTTGGGATGAAAAATGTACTGTAAAGTGTAAAATACAGAGATTTTAGCTCATTTGTTTACACTATTAAGGTGCATTTTCATGGTGAAAAATGAACAAAAGGAGGAGAATTTAGGATTTTGGATTTGGTATTTTGATAGGGTTTTGAAGATTTTAAGTACATTTTAATATGGCCTTGAAAGCATAGGAAATATCATTAGGGGGAGTAAACTAGGTGTTTAATCTTTGTACACTAATTGAATTTTTTTTTATAGAGTTAATATCTTAAAAAATCGCTCAATTAATTTAATTATTTTAAGATTTATTATTTTATTTCTCGCCAATTGTCAGTTAAGGATGAAAAGAGTTTACATGAATCTACTTGATAATCCGTTTAATATAGATATTGATTTTGACAATGATTTAGAGTCAAAAAGTCAAACTCATTTTTATTCCATCAACAAGTATCGAAGAAACAATTACAAAATCCAAGTAAAGGATTATATTAGACGAGTTTCTCCCCTTTGAGATACTCTTATTTTATTTGTGAAGAAGAAGAAGAATGATTTCACGAGGATATATATTGATTATCGATACTTGAATTAGGCAATTATTAAAAAAAAAAAAAAGGTATCATCTAGCTTACATATATTTGCGTTGTGATCTTATTAAATTTAAGGTAAAGTCTCCTAAAAAAAGTACTAGCTTTATACTTAGAATTCGAACTCAAAATCTTCGATTAAAAAATGAATGAATTTGTCATGCTAAGTATTTAATTATTCTTTAGGTCTCTAACATAAAAAAAGAACTCGATAAACTTACTTAATACGATTTATATTTTTTTTATGTGATTTACGAATCATACTCGAAAAGTGAATAAAAAAAAGTATAAAAGAAAAAATTAGTGGAAATCTCTTGTCCAACTTCTCCAAAGCCAAAGTAGAACCCAAAATCATGGGCCGTAAGAGAGACAGAACGCACTTCAATCGCCACGTACCGTACTCCTTCCCCAAGCGCCGCCGTGCAACACCGATCACCGACGATCCATTGCCGGTGCCGGAGGACAACTCATTGACCACCAAGCAACAGCCGGCTACTGTGGTGGTTATTGGGGTTCCTTCTGAATGCTCTGTGCTCGACATTAAATCTCGTTTTGAGATTTATGGATCCATCTCTCGAACTCGTATGGACCCTAACGGTCTTGCTCATATCACTTACCGTTCTAATGATTCTGCTCAATCTGCTGTTGAAGCTGCCGAAGATTCATCTTTCCCCATTACTCTTCACTCCAAGCCTGTATGTCCCTTTCTCCTCTTTTTTTCTAATATCTTCTAATTGTAGAAATTTGTGTCAAGTTTGCTCCTTTTGTGTTACTTTTACCTTTTGAATATGTGGGTCTGTTAGATATTTGCTAAATTGAGTTTTTGCTTGCAAATTTGAGCTTTTGAACTTGTGATTTATTTTCACCTAAGGGTGTGCCTAGTGGTCATTAATGTAGTTGAGAGTGGTGAGATCTCAGATTCAAATCTCAGCACGGAGATTAAAAAAAAAACTAGGTGGTTGTTCCATTGTCCTAGCTTTGGTGGACAAAGTTAACCGGTAGTAGTGATTGTTTCCTTCAATTCTAGCTTTGGTGGACAAAGTTACCTGGTAGTGGGAGGTGACAAGTATCCCGTATGAAAGTTGCTAGTGGAAGGTGGCACATATCCCGTGTGAAAGTTGCTAATGGGAGGTGGCAAGTATCCCGTGTGAAATTAGTCAGCCGGATATCACGGTCATTAAAAAAAGGTTGTCATTTTTGGAATTTAAAGTTGAATTTGGACATGATTTTTCTAGGAAAAAATTGAAGTTATGTGAGTGGGAGTCTCAAAATTTAAAAATTTGGGAACTTGAAAATAGTTGAAGATTAGATTCTCTGTAGACGCAGATTCGTAGAAAGAAAATCAATGGTCAAACGCTAGCTAAATTCTTGATCCTAGCTCGGCCAAGAATTTTGATATGTGGGTGTTACCTTAACTGGTACAATTGATTTAAATTATATATATGGGCAATGTAAGGTTGTAGCATGTATACACAGATAATGTATATAATTTTTGAACAATCAAGGTAGAGTAACACATTGTAGTATGTTAAATTCCATCCAAGATGTATTTTTTTAAAAGTAAAATTAAGAGCTGATGTATTGCGGCATTACTTTTGTTGGGGATGACAGGTTCAGGTAATATGGGCAACTGACCATGCATCGCAGTGGAAAGAAGGCGTGATGAGAAAGGATGAACTATCCACATCAACGGTTGCATCGAAGCTAGTAAAAGCAGAAGTGCCACTAAGTAGGCACGGAAGAAGTAATCGACTGGGGTCAGCAATTGTGAACCCCAGAGATGAGGATAATGATAATGCTGGCGGTAAAGTTCGTGCACATGTTAGTACAAGGCTGGTTGAGCCTTACAAGGGTAGGGAAATTGTTGCGTATGATGATATTTTGTAACTTATGGTCGTTGTTTGAGGGATTGCCTCACTTGTAACATTAGCTATATGGCTTTAGGTAAATGTTGAGTTTTTATTGCAGATTAGTTGGGTGATTTTCAGTTCTAGTTGTTCTTTCAATAAGGTTCCTTTCTTGTTTGTTTTTCTTCTCTGTGTAATACTAGCACTAAAAAACGATCATGTACGTAAGTTTTTTTTTCTTTCCATTTGAGTATGTAATTCATGTAGGCTTCTGTCTTAGCAAATAAGATGCTGGTCCTTGATTTTGTCGAAAAGATAGATGTTACTGCACTTTGGTTCCTCAATACTTGTACTTGCAGCATACCGCGTGGAAGAAGTTTGCTGCGTTGATGAGTTTTCACATTACATTTTTAGGATTCTCCAACGCAAAGGGGTATGTAGAAGAATCTGCTTTTTCTGTCATGGCTTTTAGCTTGTGTAAATATATAGAAGGCAGCCACATAATCTTGTTGAGCTAATTCACCTTGTGTTAATTATCTTTTCTGGTAATTACTGGTGGCACATTTGAAACCTTCTTGTGACTATGACACAAAGTTGTTATATGGGTTATGAGAGTTGTGCATGATGTCTGTAAATGTTGATCAGATGTTTGTGGATGATGTTATTGTCTCGAGTTTGAACAGTTTTTACTAGTAATAATGCACTACATTGATATTGAGTGGTTACGAGAGTTAGAGCATTATATTTTGTTCTTTAAATTGTACATCTGAAGAATGATAAGATGTCCATCTTGAATCCTAGCGACAGGAGATATCTCAAATTTTCTTACACTCATTTTCTGAACATTATCGATGTATCATATGATGCTTGATTACAGGTTTCTTGTAGTTCGGTATGGGCCTCCCTCACCCGGCTTCTTGGTTTATCGCTGATTTGGTAATATCTCTCTTATCCATAGGAAGAAATATTTCTTCCATAGAATCCTGTCGCAACAGTACCAGTTCAGCTGGGAAGGTTCATGCAAGATAACTTGAAAAGAGGAATATCTTAACTTGCTATTTATCTTTTGCAGAATTTTACATAGAATGATTTGCATTAACATCAATTAGAAGGTATCACTGTTCATCCTTTGCTTAACAGGTATGATCATCACAAGGCATTCTCTGGGAATGAACTAGAGAATCAGAGTAAGAAGAGTTTCAAGGTAAAGAAGTTATTTTTGAGCTAATATCAAATCATACTTGGTGTAAGACATATGAGGTATGTTGCTCGGACTCTTCAAAAATGTCAACGGGTGCTTGTTGGATTCGCCAAAAGTAGTGTATTTTTAGAGAGTCCAACATGGGTGCGGCATCAAAAGTGAAGACTGAGGGATGACGTAGATGTTGATAACCTTTACTTTTGACCTTGTTGGGAGGATTGTACAGCTAATGGTGGAATTCATGGGCAAGATGTACTTCTATTGATTGTTGTTCTTTTTAGAGATTCACCAGCCAATACGTTTTGAGCTTTAGGCCAATCTATGTTTTTAGTGAATGAAATCATCTTGTTTATAAGTCAATAGGAGCCTCTTAAATATTCATAATTGAATTTGAAATTCTTTTATCTGTTTTGGGATATAATATATGTACTTGAGGGGATATATCATATAGAATTCAGAATTATTGACAAAAATCACATCTTTCACATATAACTTTAGAACGTACTTGTACAAAAAATTGTTAAGGTCTATAAAGTAAACACAACTGTTATCTATGGAGAAATGAGAAAAACAAAACTCTCTCTACAACAAATAGGTCTAGTGTTGTACCATTTCTGCAGCATGACAAAGAGTAGTCATTATTCCAAACTGATACGTCGCATCTTGCAGACGAGGTTAGCAGTAGGAAGATCAAGCTGATTTCCTGAATCTGACTTTATAAGATCCTTGAGCTGATCTTTAGGTGTTGAAAAACATGTCTGGAATGTAGCAAGACATGTAGGAATCGGCATTGATAGAGCTGATAGTACATTGCTTAGGTACTCGATATCAACAGAAAGTTGTTGTGCTCCACGATCCGTTATATACTGGATCCCTCGAAGCTGTTCCATGTAAAGTGCCGTGGCACCTTCAGCAACCTTTTCAAAAACAAAGGCAAAGGAAATAACTGTGAGAAGAAATACACTTGGAGACGCAGATTCGTAGAAAGAAAAAAGAAAGCACTTTGCAAAAGTAGTTCCTAATCAAACTCCGCCTCTACATGGTGGTGTTGCTGACCAGGTGGAATAAAGCTCAGTTGATAGCATACTTAAGGTAAATGCTCAACACTTGATTACAAAATATATAACTAAAACATATATACCTTGAACATCCATTCAGTTGCAAAGTACTGGGCTTCATCAGCATTGGGATCGCTGTTGGAAATATTCTCTACAAGTGGCTCTAGTTGTTGAGGTAACGTAAGGAGATATTCACCAACGCCAGTCACATAAGACTGGGGGTATGAACTGAAGGTTGGGAGGGGCCTTAGACTATGTTCTTCAACAGATGACCATATGGGCAGCCGTGACAAATCATTGAACTGCTGCCGTATTTTTGAAATGAGAACATCGTAAACAAGCTCATTGACTGCGTCTGAGAAAGCTGTAACTCGTTGTGATGCTACTGGAAGTGCATGGAACCTGGGATCTTTAGACTGCACAAGGCACAAAAAAGACGACGTCAAAGTGAGACCAAATTTCCATTGTAGAAGATTGGGAAGGATGCATTGAAGGAATAGAATTGCTAAGGAACTCAAAAGAAAGACAAAACTTCCAGATATGTGTAACTATTGTGGAGCCACTGACCTGCTCCAATAAATTAAGAAGCTTCCGAGCCTTTTCAGGAATATCCACCAGTCTCACAGCTGCCACATCCAAGGCAGCTTTTCGAGCCACAGATAATTGCCCATTTCCATCATCATTGACTATATCTGGCTTGTTCTGATCAATACTTGACCCAAAAACTGAGAAAGAGAGGCTTGTACTCAACCTAGCAAGAGTAGCCTTGAGGGAAGCTTCAAAGACTGAAGATCTGCTGGTTAAACAATCAGCAACTGTGAGGATCTGCAGTGCACCTTGAACAAATGACCACTCCTCCTCACTTGATGTGAAGTCAACTTTACGTGCATTTGAAGCTGCTTCCCTTCTTTCTGATCCTGTATCTTTCTTTGTACTAATAGCATCCACATCCAGTCCACAAACAGCTCTCAATGATTTCACATTCTCCTGCAAAGTGGAAATATACTGTAGCATGACATCATCCAGCACAAGAATTAGCTCATCCACCTCAGAACCACCAGTAAAGTTGATGCATCTTTCAACTGCTGCCTCAAGAAGCAAAATGACTTGTGGAATTGACTCTTCCATCCTTCGTACAGTTTCACTAAGTTCAACTCCCTGGACTCCCACAAGAGTAACAGAAGCTCCTCTGAGATCAAGTCCTGCAATCTCACTAGAGAGAACTGCAAGCTCCATCTGTCCATATCTAGATCACAAATTTAGAAGTATTTAGGATACACATACTTGATACTGAAAAGCAAATAACCTTGCAATTACGCTCCAGATCCTCCAATGACACCAGAAGTAGTACTTGAAAAACATGCTCAACAGTCTAAACAAACCACCAAAACCACCCAACACGTTATCTTTACATGTAAATAGTCAACACATCTGATCGTACCAGGATGATGATATTTTAGCAGGAAACCTCAAGTTAATTGACCTACAAGTTGATACTTATACATTACAACTAGCTCCACCTATGCTTCATCTAGCATAACGGTCAAGGATGTGAGAGAAAAAACAGAGTGATGTAATATCGCATATCACAAGATACTGAGTAGTCATTATTCCTAAAAACGCTTGCAGAAAAGAAATGAAAGAAGAATCAACAGATCCATATTGCTACCCTCATCAAAAGCACAAAATTTTTGCAACTCAGTCACCTAGAAGAGAACGAACTTCTCCAACTCAATAATCCAAGACTTGAAAGGACTAAGGCTATATATACTACTTACATGATGATGGTAACTCAATCACACCACATAAATGTGTTTCAATCAAATAAGACCTTCGTGTGAGAGCAAGTGCACTGCTCCTCAAGAGAAAGCACCAAAAAAAATGAATAGAAAAAAATTGGTATCTGGCCAAGGGAATGCCATATACAGCGGGAAAAAAATGTGAATTTGAGAAGTCAAAAGGGATAAACAAGAATATTTGCTTTTTGTATGCTTACCGCCTTTTGAAAGATTCATAAGGAAGGTACACTGCCTTCAGAGCATCCAGAAAAACTTGAGGATCAGCATCTGAAAACAGGTGCTGAATGTTCCTAGCAAAACTCCCTGTTGTATTATGAAGTTCAATAAGGGCTTCCAAATGTTTAGTCTGAATCTTGGCACCTTTTGGCAAATCTCCGTTTGAAATGTCAATTATACCTGAGAGTCAATGCAAAATCTGAGGCAGAATGGATGGAAAACATCCAAGAACTTTGTTATCCAGGTATAGCTATAGTGACATCCAAAACAACAAAATAGGGAAATTAGAGCTGAATCTTTCCATGCATAAATGGGTGATAGTGACATCCAAATGGTTGATTGGCACGCCCAAAACTTCAATTTCAAGAATCCATGTATATAACTACTTTAAGCCATTTATATGCTTGAAAACTAGTTGGACACCGATTCTTCAGAATGTTTGATGAAACAGAGAAGGAAACATCATAACAGAAAGATCAGAGAACACGATAAACTTATGCTTAGATGAAACTACATGCAACTATGCAAGAGAACAAGAAGTTATTCAGATCATGGTTCTCAAAAACTCCTAAAGTAATAAAACCTCACCTTTGGCCAAGGCTTTTGTCTCAGGCACGGCATCCCCAATGGCAAGATTGATCTGTGATGCAAAGCTCACACCAATAGTTGACATTGCTTCAATTAGTAGGTTTGGTACAAGAGTTCTGTATTCTTCTGGAAAGGCAAACATACACCTGCAACAAAAAAATCTATTGTTCACTAGAGGATCATTAAATGGAGATATCAGGTTGTCTCGTCATTTTTATTACAATTTCACATATCAATTTTCCACGTGTATTTACTCTAGTGCCTGCCACTTTAAGATGCCATGAGCAATGAGAAGCACACCTATGCACTTTCATGACTGCAATGAAGTACCACTTAACTGAAATGAAACTCCCAACCTGCAATGCACCTAAGTTTCAGTACTTAGGTGTGCCTGGTGCCTCGAGAAAGCCTTTAAGACATTGTTTAAACCCTAGGACCTCCAGGTTCTTACTCTAACGCCTAAGCCCAGCCAACAACTCCTTTTGGGATGTTTATCCATTTCATTCTTCTGATAGTAACCATTTTATTTCCTAAGTTGAACTCGAATAAGAACCGATATCTAGATGTCAGTCTAGAATATAAGAATGCTTAATCAGTAACCTCAGTTAAGACAAAATTAAAAAATCTGAAAGCAAGAGAGCACATGACTTCCAATCTCTAGGAGGAAAACAACGTAGATTTTTTCTTTCTTTTTTCATAAAAAAAATACCAAGTGAGTTAGCTGGCCCAACATTAGTTGGTCCACAGTTCAAAACTTTGGACAATATAGCTTTCCTTCCACCCTGCTTTCACTTAAATTCCAGGAAACTAGTCAGTGGCAGGGTTCTAACTCGTGACGTGCGCCCCATTCACATGTCTCACATTGTGTCCTTCCACTAAACCAAAGCCCTAGGTGCAAAACTAAGTAGAATTATCTAAAAAAAGTTGCAGAAAAGCTATTCGTACCACTTCCACTCCTGTTCAAGATAAAGCAACAATTCATCGTAGAAACTAGTCAGCCAACTTGAGAATGATATCATGGACGGTTGAAAATCCTGAGAATTTGATAGTCTATCCATTTCACTTTTCTCATTTGCAACTTTATTAGCCTGCTGCCTCAAGTCAAAATCTTCCCAAAGCCGCTTTATTGGCTTAAGGTGGACCATGGTGTAGTGCATCTCTAACGACTTGAATCTCCCAATTCTCAGAAGAATCGCACGCATTTCTTGGGCAACATCAACCTACGAAACAGCAACAAGCGTTTATTACAGTTCTCTTAAAGGTTTATGGTTGAAGAATGCATTCATTTGAAAACATACAATATAATCTTGAAGAATGCATTCATTTGAAAACATACGATACAATCTTTAGAAAAGTATTACAAAGGAGAAAGAGAGCTAAAGTCACCTTTCGATTGCTTAGAGCATCTGTCAGTCGAGGTTGGACAACTGAGTCTAGTCTATCTTCTAAAACTTCAAGTTGCCTCCTAATATTGGCAAATTCAGCAACCTGAAAATTTCAGGAGACTTAATAAAGCAAGAACTATTTCACTGCACATGCCACACACATTGGTATGCTATGTAAAAACATGCAAGTCGAAACTCACCTCTCCAACGGCAGACAAACAGTGCCTCATATTAGCCAGAGTTTCTGCAGCTCGTGGAAGGTCACCACTAGCAAATACTTCCTCCACTGTTGAGCTTAATTGAGTTAAACCAGCAGCATCCTTCAAACCAGAAAATTCAAGTATTTCAAAGTCATAAAATCAGAAAATTAGCATGAAACTACAATAATTGCTAGTGTTAAATACAGTGAATGGTTTTATCTAGAGTTATGAAAGTATTACCTGCAATGTCTCATATGCAGCTTCCATTCTCCGCTTGACAGTATCAACCTTTGCTAATGTAGCTACAGATTCAGCAGATGATCCCTCAGCCTGCAAAGGAATCAAAGTTGTGAGTAAGGAAACGTGGCATTGCTTTAATTTCAGTGAAGCAAATGATGCAATAACAGAAAATGTACAAATGTAGGGGAAAGAGAGAGAACTTTTTTAAGTTTTTGGAGGATGGCAGAGAGAGAGGAGCGAAGGGAGAGAGCATCGTCACGAAGGCGGATGACATCTCGATTAGCGCGGGGGACACGGAGGAGTGCGGCGGAACTTTGCTCCTCCATGGAAGCGGCGATCTCTTCAGACACCATCTGAAGCTTCATTTCCAGATCTATCAAGTGTTTGTCCAGTGGATCCTGTGGATGCCGTGACTGGCACGCTGAGTTTATCCATTTTTTCGGATCAAATTTCTCGTCGGAGAAGGAACTCAGATCCACCATCATCGTTGCCGCCGATCACTGGTAATTGCCTTTGCTTTGCTTAGATAACTCCTCAAACCACCACCACATTTAGGACCTGTTTGGAAAGTGAATTTTTTCGCTTTGAATTTCTGTTATATTTTGAGTTTTATTTGTTTCACTAATATTTTACCTTACAACTTATTTATTTTTTATTTACATTTAATAAATTGTTTTTTATCAAATAATTGATGATATTAATATTTTGTTAAACGTATATTTCATGTTCATATTAATTATGAACTTTAGTTTTTATGATTATTTTAATTTTAAAAATATTATAAGATTAATTTTTTTAATTTAATATAATCTTGTGATTCTATAGTGCAATTAAATAGCACATTATGTATGTATATATATTCAACGGATATTATTAGTTTTATCTTCGAATTATTGAAAGTTCTAAAAATACTTTTTTTACTTGATTGACTAATTGAATTTAAATACATTCGAATTTGACAATATGAGTGATATATATCTCTAAATTCTCACCAAATTAAGGGGTTTCAACACTTTTCGCTTTATTAAAAATTTTATATTCCTATAAGAATTCAATTGTAGATAAATTAAGTTCAGTTATTTAAATATTGAGATATTTTAAAGGTGTCGATAATTTGAAGATCAAATTAATAATTAGTTTTTAGTGCAAAATCAAAGTTGATAAAAGTACATGATTGATGAGAAGAACAAAGTGATGGAAAAAACTGAAAGAATTAAAAGCAAAGAAGAAGAAGAAGAAGAAATATGGAGCTGGGGAGCAGGAACAGAGGGACAATTAGGAACAGGAAAACTCCAAGATGAACACAAACCTCAACTCATTCATTCTCTTTCTTCTTTTGGTCCTATTTCTCATCTCTCTTGTGGTGGAGCTCATGTTATTGCCCTTACCCCTGGTATGCTCTTTTAATCTACTCTCAAAACTTATATTCTTGATGGGGTTTATGGTTTTTCAGTAAAGATGACATCTTTTTTCGTGTGAGATTCAAATTTGTGTATTTATGTGTTTTTTACTTGATGGGGTTTGAGTTTTCTTTTTTTGGTGTGGGATTAGGAGAAGGGGAAAGAATTACAGGATGGAGAATCGAACCGTTAGCAAGAAGGTGAAAGTTCACATACACAACTAACTGAGCTACTAAGATTTCTCGTGTTTTAAGGTTTTGCGGAAAAGCTGTCACCTTTTTGGTGTGAGATTCAATCTGTGTATTTTCTACTTGATGGGGTTTAAGTTTTATTTTGAGGGTGGGGTTAGGAGAAGGGGAATTGGGGAAAGAGTTACATGGTAGAGAATCGAACCCTCACCGATAAGGTGAAAATTGCAACTAACTGAGCCACTAAGATTTCCCGAGATATAAGGTTTTGCAGTAAAGTTGACATCTTTGTCGTGTGAGATTCAATCTTGTATTTATGTGTTTTCTACTTGATGGGGTTAGAGTTTTTTTCTGGGGGTAGGGAGTGGGTGGGGTTAGGAGAAGGGGAAATGGGGAAAGAATTACAAGTTGTAGAATCGAACCCTTACCAACAGGGTGAAAGTTCATGTATACAACTAATTGAGCTACTAAGATTTCCCGGGGTTTAGGTTTTGCAGTAAAGTTGACACCTTTTTCGTGTGAGATTCAATCTGTGTATTTTCTACTTGATGAGGTTTAAGTTTTTTATTTTGGAGGGTGGGGTTAGGAGAAGGGAAAATGGGGAAAGAATTACAAGGTAGAGAATCGAACCTTACCAACAAGGTGAAAGTTCATGTATCCAACTAATTGAGCTACTAAGATTTTGCAGTAAAGTTGACACCTTTTTCATGTGAGATTTCATGAAATGATATTGACTTTTTAAAGAAGGAAAATTGAAAACTTTGATAGTGTTTCGCAGTTAAGATGACACCTTTTTGGTGTGACATTCAAATTAAATGGGAAAATGTAGATGAAAGAAGGAAAACATTGATAGGGTTTCGCAGTAAGGACAACACAGTATTTGGAGTTGAGCTTCAATCGAAATATTATATCAGAAAAAGGAAGAAGAGATCTTGATGGGGTTCTGAAGTAAATATGGTACCATCTTGATGTGAGCATCAATGGAAATATTGTGACTTATTTGTTTTAATGAAAAGGGAAATACTTGATGGTGTTTAGATGAACTTTCACAGAAAGAGAAACAGAAATAGAACAAGCTTGTTGGGTAAAGATATCATCTTTGGTGTGAGATTCAATAGAAAGATTTTTATTTTTCAAAGTAAAAACATTTTTGTTGGGGGTTTTGCAGGTGGAAGAGTGCTAACATGGGGGAGAGGTACTTCTGGTCAGTTAGGCCATGGGGAGATGGTTAACTGCTTACACCCAAAGTCAGTAGAGTCTTTGGATGGTATCTTCATTACACATGCTTCTGCTGGATGGAATCACTCAGGATTTGTTTCAGGTTTCATTTTCTCTGCTTCAGCTATGAATCCAATGTGATATTTGATTGTTATTTTTCGTACTATCGCTTTTTTGGTTCCGAAATACTTTATTTGAAGTTACTCAGTTGGTCGTATTTGAATATTATTAATTATGTTGTAATTGAAAGTTCATGCATTGAGATACCAATTATGTTTCATGAGATTTCAGTTATGTTTTCGTATTCATTGTTTTCTCCACTGCCGTAATTCCTTTTTCAAAACTACTTTGATTTGTTGCACTTGAGCCGAGGGCCTTTCGGAACTGTTTCTCTACCTCCTCAGGCTCCCCTTGTGGGATTACATTGGGTATGTTGTTGTTGTTGGGCTTCCCAAGTTAAATTAACTCCTTGACGCTTAGGGTACATTGAAATGTGCAGATAGTACAGCAGGAATTTGTATATCCCTGTTTGAAGCCATCTTTGTGCACTAGGTTACTCGTAAAGGTCTTTTCCTGATGATACTGAAAGCTTTTGCGGAACAGATGATATGAAATTTTTCGTCACCATTAATAGGATAAAATAAAGATGATATGAACTTTTTTTGAAACTACTTGTTGATTTAGTATATTCCTGAATGTTTTATGTTCTCTTGCTGCAACTTTGACTCGGAAGAATTGTGGTATAGAACTGGAGGAATCTTGTTTAGTTGAATACCTGTTTTAATTTGCCTTTGAGTGTAAATGTTTTACAATTACCAGATACTGGTTACATATTCACTTGTGGAGATGGTTCATTTGGTCAGCTTGGGCATGGGGATTATCTCTCAAGATGTTCTCCTGTACAAGTGGTGCACTTCAAGGCTAGGCATGTCGAGCAAATTGCTTGTGGTATGCGTCATTCACTTGTCTTACTAAAAGGTAAAGCAGGCTGAATATTGCACCTTTGTCTATCTGGTTATATTAACATTGTAACACTGTTGCTGCTTTCTGAGAACGCTGTGTGCTGCATCTCTGTTCTCATTTGTATAATTGGCCATAGTTTTGTCATTTTCCATAATAGTGTGATAGTGCTTTGAAGCTTCTCTTAAAACTCTCGCTAGCACTATATGGGTTATTGCCATGAGCTTAAAATGAAATCAAATTGTTGTGAGTTGTGACTAGTCACAGCAATCAGGCCTTTTAACATTAGAACTCCAGATATTACTGCATGGTGAAATAATCAAGTTGAGTATGCCAATAGTTTCTTTATTCTCATTGTGACAACAAAACTATAATTAATTCAGTGTGAAATTCTGCGTTCTCTCTTACAGTTGTGGAAAACGGAGTTGTTTAGCTAGTTCTCTACTAAAATTAACATCTGATCTGCACCATCATATCATTAAGCTGGTTTTATGAGATATGTCACAAATATCATAAGCCAGTAAGAATAATATAAATGAATTCTGTGTGTCATAGTTAACGACACAATTCAAGAACAGATTACTCGTTATCGTACATTACTTAATAATTTCTATATATATGGTTTCATATCAGGCTATCACCTTGTTTGGATAGAAAAAGTAGGTTGATTAGAGTTATTCTTAAAATTGTACTCATCAATTTGTAAGCAAGTAATTTTACCACAATGCTTGTTCACACACTTGTCACAACATAAGCATGTACATTGAATTTGTTGAAGCTGATTTTTCACTACAATCAACTTCTTAGGAGATACAGAGGATCTTATCTACGGATTTGGTTCCGGAAAACGTGGTCAACTTGGTATATCTGATGACAAACTGAAGTCAGTTAGCACTCCTCAGGTTACTTTGGGTTTCGAAAATGTCAAAATCAGGAGTGTGACTGCAAATGGAGATCACAGCGCAGCAATATCCAGTAAGTTTCTAAGTGCTCTTATGTAATTCAATACAAATGATACTGGCCCAACCGTTATTTGGTCCCTGCATTCGCTACTTGGTGGTTGTAGCTTCATCCCGTTAATGAATGATAATCTTATCGAGTTGGTAATACTGTCACCTGTTATATATTGCTAAGTTTTTTTTATCTTTTTTTTAAAAGTGAATGGACATTTATATATATGGGGAAGATCATTTCATCGAGCCCCAGATGTGTATACTCCCCGCCGTGTTACTGCAGACTTATTATTCAGCCAGGTCGCTTTAGGATGGAACCACGCTCTTTTACTGACTGGTATGTTAGGCTTTAGATCTCAATCATTACCAACTTGATAATACATGAAGGGAATATTACAAGGTATATAGAAATATAAATACGTCCTCTTTTACCATTTTCACAGGTGATGGGGAAGTATACATGCTTGGCAGGTACAATTATAATGTTCCTACCGGTGCTCAAAAAGCAAACGGGATGAATCATATATCTGGTAATGATCTTCAATTACCTTTCTGTGTAAACTTTGGTAAAATTTTACGGATTTGTCGTCTCTTTCTCCTGCTTCTTCAGATTTGATTCTCACAATAGATGGTCTTCACTCTTAACTTGATTGAATCCTTGTATGAAAGAAGTAGATTTGCCTCTCTTAATTAAGTTGAAAGGTGAATATGATGCTAAAAACACTTTAAACTAAACTTCTCATAAATTCATGTATTTTTATGTGGTCATGAGTTGTCATACTGACCATCCATTTGTAAATCCCTGTTTTGCCCGATACCTTCCTTTCTAGCTTGTTTTGGTAATGTGTCATTCTGTTGAGGGTCTATCAGAAACAACCTCTCTAACCCACTAAAGTAGTGGTAAGGTTTGGGTACATCCTATCTTCCTCAGACTTCACTTATGGGACTACACCGAAATGTTGTTGTTCTTTTGCTGACCTCTATAAGTAATAAACATATAGGAGAAACAAGAATACTTATGCGAAGCAGCACTCTGGTGGCTTTTCCGCTAAATGCTTTGGCACCAAACCACAGAACAGTACTGACTGCTGTATTTCATCAAATGCAATGACATTAAAAGAGTGGAAAAGTAGTTTTCCAAATATATGATGGAAAGAATATCAGATTCATTCAGAAGTTCAATAGAAGAGCTTAGGTTACCTGTGTCTAGTTAATATTTGAAGAGGAACATTGGACTTTTTAACCTGAAACGGAAAGAATTATCTGTAGATGACCCAAATCCCAGCTGAAACAAAATACACTATTTCGTCCCATCTGTGCTCGCCTTTGTGGATAGAGTTAGATACTTGTTGATGGTGGGAGGTGACAAGTATCTTGTGGAATTAGTCCAATAATAATTTTGGCCAAGTCGACCCTCCTAAACATAATGTCAAACTTCATTTATTGGACACGAACTTGCAATTCTCACCCTCTGAAATGTCTTTTGGAATTGTTGTCAAATTGATAATCTATGATTTTTTGCTATTTGATGGTGTATTCAGTCAGCCAATCAGGTCTCAATCTCAAACTAGTTGGGATCGGCTATATGAATCTTCCATATCTATTCCATTTTAATAGGTCCATTTCATTTCAACACCAGTAAATAGTTTTTAGGCAAATTCAGGGTCCTCTAAATCTAACGCTTATTCTTATCCACACCAAATGTAAGGTAACAACAATTAAGCCTAACTATTTAATGGCTTACTCTATCTGAATTTTCAAATCATATTGTATTATCTGCCTGTGGCTCCATTTGCACAGAAGATGAAGGTGTCCTGCAAAGAGTCCTCGACTTCAATAGTACAAAGGTTGTCCAAATCGGTGCAGGAGCTGAGCATTCTGCCGTGGTAACAGGTGAGAATCTGATGTTAAAGTTTACTATAACAAACCATCAATTGCATATTCACTTCTGTACTATTTTAACTTTTCAGCAGATGAAGGATCAGTAATGACATGGGGTTGGGGTGAACACGGTCAGCTTGGTTTAGGAGATACAAACGATCAAACTGGCCCTCGTGTTGTAAGTTTATGCAATGAACCATCCAGGAAACTATGTGTTGGTAGAGTTTACTGTGGCAGTGGTTTTACATTTGTTATCAGGACATAAACTATGAAGTCCAGTTTCTAATATAGCAATGTTCTGGATTTGAAATGTAATTGCTCACTATGCTGCTTATCAAAATAATCAAAAGGCATTTTCTTTATCAATTGCCTTGTTGCACATCTTTGTATGAAACATTTCTCCTCTAAAAATTAGCAACAAACCAGCTGAATACAACAGCATATCTACTGTAATCCCACGAGTGGGGTTGGTCTAAGCCTCTATAAGGAAGGTAGGTTGTACGCAGACCTTACCTATACCTCCATGGGCTGTTTCGTAGACTCTCGTCCAAACAAGCCAGCTAAATGTGTACAGTAAATAGATAGAAAAACATGATACACAAAAGAATATCACTGCCTTGAAATAATAATTGATCCAAATTAGCTCAGATATTTGGAACACATGCTCACTTTACTTGGCTGGGAATCAGATTCTGTACTAGTTGTGTGTCAAAGAATGGAAAGAAACTACAAAATTCAACGATGGAACCTACTAATACATCGTCAATCAGATTCTTTCGTGACA
The DNA here is from genome assembly GCA_022817965.1 of Solanum lycopersicoides. Taxonomy (NCBI): domain Eukaryota; kingdom Viridiplantae; phylum Streptophyta; class Magnoliopsida; order Solanales; family Solanaceae; genus Solanum; species Solanum lycopersicoides. Next base: position 2,252,462 of record CM040622.1, on the reverse strand, counting down.
TTTGCTGCTTGGGAGTAATTACAAGACAACAACACATAGGATCAGTTACTAATCTATCAGTTCCTAGAGCAAGTTTTCTGCGACTAGCTGTTATGTGACAATGAGACGATTATTTTCATGTCCATTGTTGTGAACAACAGGCCTCAAAGGATCAACCTTCCATATGCCATCAACAATGAATTTTATCTGCAACAAAAGAATGAGATGATGCGACTACAAAGTTCAAAATACGCTATAACCTTTAATGTTAAGTTCATATATCACATTACAAGGGGTTACACACACCTCATAGCTGCCCGGGTACAACTTTAGGCTTACAGAAAAAACACCAGTACGCAATTTCTCCATCTTCCTCTGCAAGTCAATACAACATATCATTCTATTAACCAAGTACTGAAACTATTACCACAAAATTTGTTTTGGTTTTTTGTGAAAGTGGATTTATAGAACTGCAGAGTTTTCAATATTAGGAGACATAAGTGGTTTAAAAAACTGTTAAACGAACGACTCTTTGGCTCTTGTACAGAATGTTGTGTAGTAACTGGGAGAAGCCACATATACACAAGGACAGCCAGTTGAACACCATTAGCTAGATAATTATACAGTGTATATAGGTTAACTATTACTTTTTGTACATACTTTATTAAATCCTGAACACCCTTAGTAAAATTACTGGTTTTGGCTACTTCCAAATTAAGTTACAGAAACAGACGTCTTAACATCAACAATAAAAAATGCGTAACATTTGTACTTTCTAACTATTTGTCAGTAAAATGTTGCCTCCTATTCTTATTACATATGGGGAAGTAAAATCGAACCTGAGTTGTCCATCCATCAAACGAGCCTGTTAGAAGAACCTCCGAGGCAGAGTTATGCCAAACAATCTGAGTAGTACGAAGAAGCTGTAAAGCTTTGCTAGCACTGTCAATCTTCTTCTGCTTCCTTGCCAACAACTTCTCTGCATCACTGAAAGAGTAGGGTGTGAGGATTCAGTATTGGTGGGTATATAGAATAAAATAAATAATAAAGGAATGAGAAATGATACAGACGTCAATGTTAACGCCACTTTCCCCTCCAGTATTGCAAGTTTTGCACGTATGGACCGCAATCTCTTCTGAGCATTTAAGACATCATTCTCCTGGAACTCTCGGGCATCAGAAAGCTTCTGCAAATCATTAGGGGATCTTCCAAGAACCTGAGAAAACAAGATTTCAGTGATATGAGTGTCATACCGCAAAAATACCAACAGACAGAAACTTCAAATGCATATATTTTGGAATTTCAAAGAATTTCCAAATTAACTGGTGGCAGGTGAAATGAAAATTTTGCTGTTAGATCATTTTGTATTCTTTGGGAGATTTTGTGGGAGTACAAGGAAGAAGTATCAGCCTATCAGGTTATTGAGTTCAAATCCACAAGAGAATATCTGATAGGAGTAAATTCCCTGTGTTCTGAGAAGTACTATAAAAAGATATATTGAGGTAGAACAAGAATTGAGCTGATTTAAACATATTTAACCAAAGTAAGTGACATTGATAGTTTGGATAGGAAGAATTGCAGTACAGCTTGTCAAATCCCCCATGCTACAGAATGAAATAGAACATAAAAGCTATCATAGTAGGAAAATTAACATTAAGATGCATGACTAATCAAAGATGCAATTCTGAACAAACAGGTGATGCAGATTTCTACCTCCTTTGAATTGACCTCTAGACTCTTGGATCTCAGCGAGTGAAGTGTTGAGGATAGCTCAAGCTCTAAATGCTGAAGACGAGTACTTATATCATTATGGTTGTTATATATCCATCTTTCTGGAGTTCCGTAATTTTTCTCTTTGACGGTAAATACATCATGTCTTGAAGTTTCAGTTTTACCTCCATTTGGTCTCTTATCAAAATCTACCTCACCAACTGTACATGGAAGGGGTCAAATTGAGGCTACAAACTATGAATATGATTAGATTCAGGGAAGCAAATACCTTCAAACTCTGTGCCTTCGGGGCATGCACGTTGAGTGCTCCATGATCTCCACATATCTGGCGTGTATTTGTGGTTAAGCTGACCTCCTGAATCACTTAAACCGCCTTTATTGGGGCTACTTGTCGTGAGGCTTCCATTTTTTCCCAGGTCAGTCCTGTATGGAGCTCTACCTGTAGTAGTGGCTCCAGAGCTTCTGTCATCAATGTTATCCCTACTTGAATGATTAGCTCCATATCCATATTTGCTAGTATTATTACCAAGAGATGAGATTCTCTCTTTCTTTAATCGGTTCAATATCCCTTCAATCCCTTCAATTGCGCTATCTTCCTCAACCACAGCTTCTCTAATACAAAGGCAAAGGAAAGTAAGATACTAAAGCAATTAACAAAATTTTACATAAACCCAACGTAATCCACGATGAATGGCAAGTAAATTGGATCACAATAAACACTTGGAAACAAAGAATCCTGCTTATAACTTCTATTTTTGGCTCAAAGTAAAAGTTTCTCTACTAATAGCAAGATCTTTCAAGTGACAAACACTATTCTTTATCAACAAGAACCAAGATAAAAAAAATGGACAAAAGAGAGGAAACATGATACACAATAAACAAACACACATTTTGCAAGGAGGAACCTCACAGTGATCTACCAGAGGAGGAAGTTGGCTGAAAAGAATCCCCAAACGAAAAATCAGAACCAGAATCACTTTCTTGATATTTTTGAACACATGAAGCACTTAACAAATTTTCAGATAACAACAACAACATACCCAGTGTAATCCCACAAAGTCATAGTGTACGCATACTTTACCACTACCTTAGAGTTAGAAAGGTTGTTTCCGATACACCCTCAGCTCGTGAAAAGAAACAGTCAATGTATAGGTAAAGAAATAACATAAATGAAGGCAGTCATGGCAAAACACTACATCCAATCTGAGAAATCATCCTAAACAATTTTCATAACAAGATACAACGATAATCAAAGTGTAAGAAAAACACAAACAATAACCAAACTCAAAGGACAACTCACAACTAACTAACCTACCTCCTACACTAATATGTGTCCTCCATAACCACCAATCTAAGGTCATGTCCACGATAAGTTGAAGCAACTGCATGTCATGTCTAATCACCTCTCACCCAATATTGCTTCGGTGCATCTCTACCTCTTTTGAAACCATCCATAGCCAACCTCTCACACCTCCGCACGAGGGCATCCGTGCATCTCCTCTGCACATGCCCAAACCATCTCAGCCTTGATTCCTGCATATTGTCCTCTATTGAGGCCACTCCTACCTTGTCCAAATATCTTCATTGCTAATTTTGTCTCTCCTAGTATGCTCACACATCCATCTAAGCATCCTCATCCCCGCCATCTTCTGAAGGTGGAGTTCTTTATTGGCTAACACTCCACTCCATACAACATGACCGGTCTAACCACCGCTTAGTAGAACTTGCCTTTAAATTTTGGTGGCACCTCCTTATCACACAGGATTCCAGATACAATAAACAATCCATGATGAATGGCAAACAAATTGAATCACAATAAATACTTAGAAACAAAGAATCCTTCAAATAACTTCTATTTTAGGTTCAAAGTAAAAGATTTTGTACTAATAACAAAATCCTTAGACACACTATTCTTTATCAACAAGAACCAAGATAAACAAATAGACGAAACACGATAACAACATACCAAGTGAAACCCACAAAGTGAAGTCCGGGGAGGATAGAGTGTAAGCAGGCCTTACCACTACCTAAAGGGAATGTTTTTGACAGACCCTCGACTCAAACAAATCAAAGCAGTAAAAGGAAAAACATGACAGTTAATATCAAAGCAGTGCAGAGCAGATATGCAAGAAACCATAAAAACAATAACGTGCAGTCACCTAAACACAATAGACCACACATAAACAGAAGCACAATTTGCAAAGAGGGAACCTCACAGTGATCTACCAGAGGAGGAAGCTAGCTGAGAAGAATCCCCAGATGAAAAATCAGAACCAGAATCACTTTCTTGATATTTCTCAACTCTCCTTCGTAACTCCTCAATATCAAAATCCATTTCCTCAGCCTCAAAGGGTTCCTCTTCTGAGTCCCAACCAAATGAATACCATCCACCCCTATTCCTAATAGCCTCAATCAAATCAAATCTTCCTGCTTTTTCCAAATCTTTTCTAGTAGGAAATGCATCTGGATTCTGAGACTTCTCCATAAAGGCTAAAATTTCAGCCTCTAACTTCATATCACCTTCACTTTGCGACCCTTCTCCACAACAACAACAACATACACTATGCTCTTCTTTTCCCTTTCTAATTAGCTCAACAAAATTCAAAGAACACATCTTTTTACCCAAAACAAGTTCACAACCCCCAGATTTTCTCCAAAAATCAACTCTTTTTCTTGGGTTTAGGACAAAAATTTTACAAGGGGTAGCAGGTAAACTCAAAAAAGAGCAAAAATTATAAGGTCTTGCAAACTGGGTCAATACCATCGTTCAGGCATTTCTTCAAACAAATGGTGAACAAAACAATCCCCAATGCAGCAGTAGAAGAAATAGCGTAAAATGCAAACAAATTGATAGAGTTGATGACAGTGAACAACACAGTTTATATATATAAAAAATTACTCTTTCCCCACAGTTCCCAAATAACAATATGTGAGCTACCCAAGATCCAACTCTGACCAATATTTTCAAGATTTGGTTTTTCTAAGGGTAAGGCCAATGTCTCTCAATATGGAGATTGGAGAAGGAAACAAGTGAAAATAGCACCTTGACATATTCGTTTCATCTGGCGTTCGATATTTATATTAGAGTCGGGCTAATCTAAATTTACGTCACATAAGAATTCATTCATCCGTATTTGATATTCATATTAGAGTCGGACTAATCCAAATTTACTTCACATAAGGCTCCATTCATCCATGTTTGATATTTATATTAAAGTCGGACTAATTCGAATTTACGTCACATAAGACTCTATTCATTTGGTCTTCGATATTCATATTAGAGTCGGACTAATCTAAATTTAAACCACATAAGGCTCCATTCGAGGGGAAGCACTTTCTAGGAAAGATTTTTTCCGATATCCAACGCTCGAATCTCAAGAGAGAGACCAAAAAAAACAGTCTCATTCACTACATGACGTCTTTTAACAGCCTTTGGTATCTATTTGGATTTAGAGAGTGTTTAGTTTTATGGTACTTATTACTAATTTGAGTAGAACTCTAAAACATATGTATATATTATCTAAAAGGGCTTAGAAAACATTTTTGGAACAAATCTTGCATATATAATGTTATATGGATTTTTGTTAAAATGTAGCATTAGAAAAAAAATTCTTGTTTGGTCATATAAGGGGAAAAAAGAGTTTTACACCCTATAATATTATAGAGTTCTAATTATATGTTATATAAATATTTAAAATAATCACATTACATAACAAAACTTCTCTTGATTTTCAACTCTAATTATTTTATATTTTCCATCACGCTATTTTAAAATTAAGTAAAAAATTGATATATTTATAAATAAATACAACATAGAAATTTTAAATTATATATTTTAAATAAATTTTTAATTTTATATCAATCTGATTTTATGTCACATGTTTAAATGTATTTAAATATATTTTTTCAAATATAATATTTGATTTGATGTTCAAGATAGATAGATCTAAAAGATTTGATTTGATACATCAACTCATTAGCAAGGGCTAAAAGCAAAAGAATGAGCCCAAAAAGCAGCTGAGTTTGTAAGCTCAAGATAGAATGGCATATTTAAATAAGTAGTTTTTTTATACAATATTCCTTAATTATTAATTTTAAAGTTTCTAATTACTATATAATTAAATCCTAAGATTGTGTAGTTGAGTAATATTGGTAGTACCAACATTAGAAACGAGAAAGATAATCGATTGATAAAAGAACCTGAAATTATTGAATTATAATATATGTATAAATCATTCTCAACGAATTCATAAAAAATATTTTATTCAAACTGAGAAGATAAAGAAAAGTATTGTTGACATCTTATGTTTTTATTCAAACGTGTGAAAAATGATGGAATTACTTTTTACGAGCTAAGTCTCATTATCTATTGACTCGTTAAATGAAGTTAAAGAAAAAAAAGTAAAAAAATCACAATTTAATAATTTATCTATCGATTAATAAATTTAAAATGACAAAGAATTATCAATATTCTATTAGCATTTCTCCTGAGCTCTTTTATAATAATGAAAAAAATGTGAAAATATTTTAATGGAGTAATAATAATATAAAAATATCTTCACCGACATTGCCACAAATAGGTTTTATCATAAATCATCATGATTCATGAGCAAGAGGAAATAAGTGTCTTCACAAATTATTTCTTCAAAAAGTAGAAAAATGTACTAATCCTAGTGTACAACTATATATAAGAAATTATATTTATACTCCCTTCGTCCATTTCTAATAGTCGTGATTTTTATTTTTACAGTCAAACTATAAGAATTTTAATTAACATTTTAAGATATATTTTTTAATTATATTAATATGCAAAAAATGCAATTTATAGTACTTTTTATATAATTTTTGAATATCTTATTTTTTACTTGACATGTTGAATTAATATAATCTTATTTAACTTTGAAAATTAATCAAATTGACTTTCGAAAAAGCATAATATGACAAATAAAAATGAACGGGGGAAGAGTATTGTAATAATAATCCACAATAATTGAAGGTCTCTAATTTACTTTTAAAAGTTAATATTTGACACCACAAATTATCCCATTTTTCTTATAGACTCCAAAGTTTTTTTGTTTTTTTTTTAAAAAGGGAAGTTTTATCATCTATATATGTCCATTAAATAGTTAAGAACACAAGTACAGTATATTGTTTTGTTTTTTCAACACCAAAAGTTAAAAAGAATTTTTTTATTGGAATTAATAATTTAATGGCAGAGACTTTCCCATTTTGTCTTAATAAGAATATGTATATTTAACTTAATTTAGTGGATTATTTTCGATGAAAACACGTTCTATGATATGACTTTTTGTTTTTAGTTGTTTCTTGTTTGATAGCAGCTCACATAAAGTTGTATAGATTATTCTTGTTTATCCTAATTTTGGTTGATAGAGTTATCTGATATATATGTAGATGATATTTCGTAAAATTAGTTAAAATGCGTGAAAGTTGGTCTGGATATTGAATAATATAAATAAATGATGGAATTCATAAGTAATCTTTTAAAGTTGGGAACAATTTTTCACTTGTACATTTCAATTAGAATTTTGTTGTGGTATTTTGATATTTTATGTTGACTTGACACATTGCTTGCGCTATACCATTTTTTAGTGTGTGAGGATCGGGAAGTGCTTCTTCTTTTTATTCGTATAAAAATATTATTATTTTTATTCTTTATTCTTATCACCTACTCCATCTTTTATCGTGAAAAATCTTGATGAACAAAAAATAAAATTTTATCTTTGATATAATACATGAATGAACATCATATTTAAACGTTTGGAGTCTTTAATGTCTGAATCAAACTACATAGCAATATTATATTCCTTATTTTTTTTTTTACACTTTACCAGTTTGTATTGTAATTAACAATAAAAATCAATCGAGGAAAAGAAAAACACATCATAGATTAGCCTTGATGGATTATGTTGCAAAATATCAAATAGACCCACCAAAAAAAAATTAAACTTTGAAAATGTATAAGGATTAAAAAGTTGGGAAGTCACAAAAAAATAAATAAATAGAACACACATTTATTTAAATAAAAATAAATTTAAAAGAATTATTAATACATTTTTTATCATGTAAAAATCCATTTATTTGAATTGAAAACAAAAAAAACTAATCAGAAAAACAATTTATTTTGGCGGATAAAATGATCTGATCGTTGAAGCTAATTGACTTGTCACTTCACAGTATGATTAGTTGAACTATCCTCACACGCATTAAGACTCTCGAGATGTTTGTATAATTAAAAGAGGGTGTTTGGCTAATATCCCTTTTGACAAGGCCATTTCAACCTGAATCAGAACAATTTTTAGTGGTATGTTTAATCTTTATAAGAATCAGATAGTCAAGGGCTAAAATAATTATCGAAATACTTTTGGGAATCTTTCAAAAACTCAATAGGATTAATCTCAACTAAACCTTATGTGCAACATAAATTTGCATTAATTATAAATATTGAACTTTATGTTTCTTAAAAATATTTTTAAGAATGTTAATGACATTTATCAAGTATTTATATTATTGTTAGTGAGATTATTTAATACCACCCAAACATATATAACTTATTTTAGATTAAAATTTTAAATTTATTTAATAAATCTCACTTTTAAACAAACTAAAAATAAATATTGAATCCATAAACAACACATACTTTTCCTCACTATTACAATAATGACAAATGCGAAGTTAAATGAAATAATATACAAATAATACCTCTTTTGATCAAGCCATGTAAGGATTTAAAGTATCACATAGATACAAGTTTAAAGATTATTTCTTTTTTTAGATAAATGTATTAGAATTTTCTATAGAGTTTCAAATTTAAAAAATGTTTCACCTTATTTTATTTTATTTATCAAAAGTGGAATGTTATGTGATTCATGTATTCTTATGTGATAATTTTACTTAGGTGATAATGTTTATATAGAAAAAGATTTATTCCAAATTTAATGTGTGGATCAAATACTTGCATTTTTTAAAATTTAAATTTAGTAAATGTTTTTGGACTATGTTGTCAGAAAATTCATCTCTCATGAAGATAAATTAAAATATATAGAGTGAGATTTTTACGAGTCATAAAGAGAATTTTCTATTTAGATTGAAAAGTTGAACATTTACAATTGAAAAAATAATAATAAAAAATATCCTTAGAAATACGATTATTATTTAACCTTGTTAACTTCTTTTACTCTAAGAAGTAAACGTAAGCATAACTTATAATTAACAAGGAACAATATACTAATCAAATTGCATAAAAGATCGATTCATTACTCTCACGCTCATCTGAAAGCTCAAGTATACATATTTTTTTGTGAAACGCGACAAAAACTTTAACGATGCACGTGAAAGTACTTCCTTCAAGCTTCAAATAAACGTACATTTTTGTCGCGATGAAAAATAAAATGAGAGATAAGAACATGAGCGTATCAATAAAAAAACACCTTCAAAATGACCACAAATGAAGTGTAATACCAATTAAAGCCCATTTGTGACTTGTTGGATCAAATTGGTCCACACCAAATGGGATGCAACAAGGCCCAATTCTAGCAGGCCCAATGGACAAAAATCCTAGGCCCATTACAAGAAAGCCCATTTATTACTTGTTGGGCCTCTTAGATTGTTGGCCCACTTTGCAAGGAGGAGGGTGTAGCTGAGGTAACCAAAATCAAATGAAACAACAACTAGAGTTTTAAGACTATTATGAAAAAGCAAAATATTCAGTGTGTCACGTAAATTGGGACATAAGAAGTACGAAGATGGAGATACCATCATTTCAAAGATGGAGGCAAAAGCGATAGTCCAAAATCGATCAATATATTCAAGCGATTTCAGTTAGGATTAATCATTGATACACGCGGATACAGTGTAACTTGTTACAGTTTGAAAAAAAATATTGCTACATTTTTGAAAATAAAATAAAATCTCACTATACATTACCCTATCTATTTCAATTTATATTACACACTTTCTTTTTTTAGTTAGTCTTACAAAGAATGATACATTTCTATATTAGTTAGTAACCATTTAACTTTAAAATATTCATTTTATTCTTAATAAGATGATTTATAGTCACACAAATATTTATTACTTATTTTAGACTACAAATTTCAAAAGTTTTTTTTAAGCTTACACATCTATCAAATTAAATAACATCACATAAATTGAGACGATATAAGAATAAAGAATAAGCTGAAATTTCCCCTAAATTTTAATAGAATAAGCTGAAGCCATCAAATTGGGCTCTTTGATATTGTGTCAATGAAAAAAATTGGATAGTTGGGCCTAATTGAAAATAAACCTCTTTTGGTCATCAATATGAATAGGAAAAATTTTAAAAATGTCAATATTTTGACATTTAATAGGACTCATTGTTAATACTTTTAATATTTAGTAAAAATGTCAAAAAAGAAACAACTGTTAAAAACAAAAGGAGAAATTAAGGGAGAGAAAAATATTAGAAAGAAACAATTGTTTAAAGTCTTATCTGTTACAAAAATTCAAAAACAAGAACTAATTGACAATTTATCAAAATACACCAACTTCCCTCTCTTTCTTCTTCTTTCACCATGTTCTAAAAAATACGCCTATCACCATTGTTCTAAAAATTCAACGTTCAATTTTCTTTAATTTTTTTTTGAAGCAGTTTATTCTACTAAGGCATATTTTGACGTTATGAATTATAATTTATCTTTAAAAATGTCTGAAATTTTATGAAGTTATTTGGCTATCATGTTAAGGTTATGAAGTTTATGTATCTCCTTTTAAGAAATTTTCCAGTATTCAGAATACAATACTCATGTATTCATGATATAGGTATTCATCCATCTTACATATGTTTTTTATTTTGTTTATTTACAATATCACTTTGTATACCAAATAGTTTGTATTTAGATTTGATTTCGTCCTAATGTATACCATAAAATTTGTATTTAGATTTGATTTCGTATTCGTCCTAATGTATATCATAAAGTTTTGTATTTATATTTTGATTTCGTATTTATTCTCAACTATAAATAGCCAAAATATAATTTATTTATGTATTCATTATATGTGTATTCATCCTAATTGCATCAGTCAAATATTTTGTATTTTATTTTGCTCATTATATGTTTATACCAACTAGTTTATTTTTGATTTCGTATTCATTCACAATTTCAAATAATCAAAATACAGGTTTGTATTTAGATTATCACTTTGTAAACATAAATTTGACTACAAACTATAGAACATTCAAAATACTTTCAAATACTTTTGCGAAATAACTCAATATCTAAGTGTTAATGTGAATTCTACAAAATTTGAAATATAAAAAAAAATCATAAAAAAAAATCGACAAAAATTATTTTAAATATTAAAAATCTGAAATACATAAATATTTGATGATTAAGTTACAAACTCACATAAAAATTAAAAAAATGACGAAAAATTCTCAATACATACAATCCGAGAATTCAACATAATGTGTGATATTTTGAAAATAAAATCTCGCAAAAAAAATGATGAATTGAAAAATACCTTTATCAATTGAGAGATTTCTTGATTAATTGATAGATCTGAACAAATTGTTACGAACTTGAATAATTAGTTCTTCTTCAACAATGAAAAGAATAATGGTGAAATTTTGATGAAAGAAAAAAAAAGTAAATGATGAAAAATAAATTTAATGGTACTAAAGCATAGGAAGAAGTGTAAATGGGTAATGGAGATAGAATTTGATTCAAAGTTGGACTGTTTTGAGAAATAAAATTTGAATACAAATTATTTTCTAAAATATTGACATTTTGACATTTTCAATAATTATTTTAAAGTGTAGACTTTTTTACTAATTAAGTTAGAGATTGTGACTAATTTGATAATTTTTCCATATGAATATTGTCTTTGGTAAAGTCAAAATTTCGATTAAAATGTGTTAAAATATAAAAAGTACAATCGCATAAAAATGAAGGAGTGTCAATATGCAATAGTCACACAGTAAAATATACAATTTTCTTTACCTAGTTACACATTAAAATTTACTGATAAAAAGGTGTTAATCGACATCCCTTAAATATATATGACTCTGCCTATAACCTTGAAGATATATATAATAACTAACATATTAATGGAAGGTACGTAGTCTTACAATCGCTAACCACGTATAAAGTATATATACATAACTATGTATAAAATATGTGCATATTATATATATATATATATATATATATATATATATATATATATATATATATATATATATATATCAATTAAAAATGAAATTGGAGTAGTTTCATTACTGTAAGTCAACTACGTACTACTCTTAAATCAATTAGTTTTTTTTTTTAAAAAAAAGAAAAGGAATAATTTCGTTGACCTCTCTTCCGATTATGCTTTATAATATATATTTTTTTGATTTACTATATTGTGTCTATTTTCATTATTTTGATTTTTTTGTAATTATAAACATTTAAAAATAAATATACAGTTACGACTTAACGAATTTACCTTTCTTTATATCAATTTCTTCATATATGTATATTATTATTATTAAAGAGGGACAAATTTATCAAATCATAATAATTTATATTTATTTTAAATAGATTAAAAAAAATGGTTATAAAACAAAAATCAAAGTCAGAAAGATAGGTATAATATCATAAACTACAAAAATGTGAATATTATAGAATAAAATCTTGAGATAACTCTTTGGAATTATAAAAAAGAAAAAGGGAAAAATAATATAGAGAGAGATAAACTTTGATTATGATACTTCATATATATGAATAACAGATAATCAAGGGTGGCTCGACAGTGTTAAAAAAATAATATGTGTCTTAGGTTTCCAAATTTAAGGGGCCTCATTTTTAATAATAATAGGTTATACATTATTATTTTTTAACACATATTGAATATTATTTGCAGAAAAAGTTAACTTTTCATGAAAAATAAAGGAAATATTAGAAGAAAATTGATAGATTTGAAGTACTATATCTAATGAAAAATAATTTAAAATAAAAATGTTTATATTATTAATTGAAAACCAGAAGATATCAATCACATAAAAGTTATTAACAATACAAATTTAAAACCAATTTGATTTTCGCTTTAGGCCATTAATATACTTAAATCGCACCTGCAGATAATAATAATATAATAATAATAGTAATAACACTATATAGTATTTTTATTTTTATATTTTTTGCCTTGACTGGTGTGCCTAATTTGGATAATATGTATGCATAGGAAATATCATAAAATTCAATGATATGGTGGGCTACTTACTACAATTGCATACTACGTAAATTTAACTTAATAATTAGTATTCAATTGATACAAGTTAGCTCTTACCATTATACATAATATTCTTAAATTATTCTTCCCAAGATTTGAACTATCCATTATTTCATTTTGAAGATATTTGCTTTGAATATTATAATTATAATAAATGAAAGAATAAAATGTAAAGTGGACCACAGTATATTATACTATTTCTACTTTCTAGATATGACAGCTATATAATAGTATGGAGCAAAAATACAAATGGTAGCATGTTTAAGTGTCGTTCCAAAGTTGATGTATTATGGGACAAATGTCATTTCAGATGGATGTGTCTGACATTGGAATATGTTTTTCATGGTGAAGTAGAAATGAAAAACAAGATTAAAATGATTTAGATATGTAAAAAATATACGAAAATATATTAGCGAGAAGGTATAAGAGGTTGAGTATAACACGAGTTATTATAACACGTAAAAGTAGGTCGAGAATATTGTGGGGGGGGGGGGGTTGATATGACATAACTTTAACTGATCTACAGATGACATAACCCTAGATAGGAAAGCATGGAGGTTGATCGTGGATTAGGATAGTCATATGTTGCCGTACTTCGAGTAGTATAATTTAGGTATTGCATAGCTTTTCTCTCTCCAATTACTTAGATATATGCTAGTTTATAATATTATGAATCTTATCAAATTTTATTTGATGCATCCAAATACATCTAGATTCATATATCTTGAGATATACATGGTCAAAATTATGTTTAATTTGCTCAAAATATATTGTATCAAGTGGATTCACAAGTATGTGAAATACATAGACAAATCTTGTTCGTCACTATTCTATGTATCTGAAGTTCATAGACGAATCTCAATTGTTCACCTCCCTATCTCTCCTGTTTCAGTGTATCTGATAGCAAAACAATGTATTTAGGTTTATCAGACATAAAATTTTGATATAGAGCTATTAATTAGTGATATAAAATATAATTGTTTTAAACTATAGGAAATGTAATTATTCAAACTATAAAAAAATATTAAATATTGTATATATGTATATGTAATTAAATAGTTTCTCCTTTCTTTGTAATTACTTGGTCAACATAATTTTTCAAAATAATTTTCTTATTATTCTATATCTTTTTCAAATATTTTTTGAGATATTTTACTTGAGAGTAGTATCATTCTATTTTCACATAACAAGGTTAAGATATGTGTACATATCATTAACCTTTTTATTTTCACATAATAGATTTAAAACCTACATACACATTATTTTACAAAGTATACTAAATATTTTATTATTGTTAGTTAATCAATGTAGATACATTAAATACAAAAAATGTTTTTATTTGTTTTCTTACACGAGCTATTTATTTATATTTCCTTATGTTCTTTTACTTTTTCAATATTTGAAAACTTATATTTTTGTTTTTATTTATCTTCATCAACATATTAGATATTTTACCTTCAATGTTACTTATTTATCAAATTATTTTGCAAGAACTAAAGACAACATACCAATTAATATGAATATTTTGACAAAATACCTATGTTAGTATTTTTTTTAAAAAGTGTAAAATATATGAAATTAAATTTAAAAATGAGGAAGGGAATATATTTAGTTGTAACAACAATTTTCAATTTCCAATGGCAAAATGCATTTTAGTGATATATGCACCCCTTCAAATAAATAAATTATTTAAGTTACAACAACCCACAATATCAAATAATTTTTATTTTAGTTGTTAGTATGCATATCTTTTGGACTTAAACTTTAAGTATTTTTTTTATATAAAATTAAAAAGGAAATACTAAATTTTGTCCATGTTTTATTATGTATTATATTAAATATAGTATATTCAATTTAGAAAATAAAGAGATAACTGATCAATTATGTCTATTTTACTTTTATTATTAAATATCATTCTCTTCGTTTCATATTAGTTGATCATCTTTTTAAAAATAGTTGTCTTAATATTAGTTGATCACCTTACAAAATTAAGAAAGTATTAATTTTATTTTTTCTATATTACCCTTGCAATTAATTTCTTTTAAAAGTGTCCATATTTGTGAAAATTCAAAAAAAAAAAGAAATTAATAAATGAACTAGTTAAATTATCTTCTTATTTACATTTTTTTTAAATATATTTTGTAAAAAAGAAAAATAATCTAACTAGTAATATGGAAAAAAGGATATTCAATTTTCAATATTTAAATGAGTAGTTCAACTTCCAAAGTCCTTAGTTTTTTTTTCTTGATTTTAGTTGGCACTCGTGATTCCTAACTCTAATCTTCACTAATAATTGGTCTACTTATTTATTACTCACTATCCAACAATAATTATCATAGACTTTGACACATCCCTAAAATTATAAATAAAAAGATAATCTTATTATATCACCATTTGAATATAATAAATATTATATTTTAAAAAATGTAACAAAGAATTGACTCACTCTTTGAATATTTCAAATATTATATTTGAAAAGTGTAACAAAAAATTGACTATAATTAATGATAACAGTAAATTAGGAACTAAATATAAAATTATCTATTAATTTCATAAAGTAAAAAAATATTGTTGGACGTCCCAAAATAGTACTATTATTAAACGGAGAAAGTATTACTTCATGAATCTCTTCTTTGCTATTGTCACTTATTTTTTGTGCTTTTATTAGTTTTGTTTCACAATTAACTTTTTGATTAAGTCCTTTAGTTCTAATCATGGTGTCTGTGTTTCTTGAAACAAGAACATCAAGGATTAATGTTGTAGATGTATATTAGCAATCGCAATAACAATAACAATAATAATATATTCAATACATTTTGAAAAAAAATAGTATATATACATAATTTTACTTTAAAATATAACAGTTATTTTTAATAGATTGTTGCGATCTTACCTTATGACAATTGGTCACTATAATCTCATGTATTTATAATAGTAAATCAAAATTACTTTTAAGATTTGAGGAAAACAATACACGAGTCCACAAAATTCATTGTGCGTCTTTAAAAAATTCAATCCGTTCATTATACTGAGAATGTGGATTATTTCCTTCCATGATAAAACAGATATACCTATTAAAGAAGCAGCAGTACCTCACCCTCTACGTCTTAGCCCTTAAGTTCTCTAATATATATAAGAATAAAACTTTTAATTTTTCTATTGATAATTAAAAAATAACTTTTTATTTTCTCTAATTCTCCACATTTCTCAATTACTCAAAATCCACTATTTGAATTAAGAAGTAACACCTAATATATGTATTTACTAAATAATTATAAAGATAAATGGTGATAAATATAAGTCTACCTTACTCAACATACGTAAGCCACACAATCATTTTATCTTGTACCTTTCATAAGTCTAAAAATCATACACGCCATTTATTTCTCACAATAATGCATGTAATTGTCTCATCAAATAATTTTTTTTTTCTATAAATACCAAAGAAATGAAGAAATCATCAATTAAAAGAAAAAAAAATTGTACTAGTGTATAGTTATATATATTTATATAATAACTCCTAGCTAGTTATTATTATTAATATTAAGAAGAAAAGAAAGATATACTACTATATATTATATCATTATGGAGGACAAAAAAAATAACAAATCTTCAATGTCTTTCCCCTTGCCGGAAAATGGTGTCTCCGATGAGGAAAAACAGACCTCCGGTAGTGATTCTCCGGCCAAAATAGGCCGGAGAAAACCCGGTGGATGGAGAGCTATGCCTTATGTTCTAGGTTATTATTATCAATCTTTCTTTCGAAAGCTTCTATCTTTTTTTCTTTCTATAATAATGCTGGTGTACGAATCAACTTAAACGTATGAACTCAATTATTTAACTTGCACATTTTTCGAGTATTTAGTTTGATGCCTATTGTTTCTCCCATCAACTCAAGTATGAATAGTGTCTATAGCTCAAATAAATTATTTTGTCGAAAAGTTACACTATATAAATAATTAATATTATTTTTTTCCGTATATAGAAATTATTGAATCACCTGAATAGTTAGGTGTATTAACTCCACACAAGTTTTGCATTTTTTTTTTATCGTTTAAATTAAAATTTCTGACTTCTGAGTAGCGATAAGTATGTACTTTATTCATCAAGATTTAAACAGATAAAAAACTTTCAAAAACTCTTTATGAATCTTGCTCACACAGTTTATTATATCGATACGATCTCGATAATCAGCTTGATTAATCATAATTCATAACACATTTATTACTTCTCATTACACAACAAGTACTTTATCCATCGAGTTTACATATATAGATAGAAAAAAAAACTCTTTAATTTGAGCTCCTTGTAAATCTTGCTCACACTATTGATACCAATATAATTTATAATTATTAAGGTCAAATTAATCATAATTCATAATTCATACGTCTAAACATCTAATTTTTTTCTTTTTTTTTGTATACATAGAAAATTTTCAAAATGACAGCTAATAAAATGTTTATTTAAATGTGTACGTTTGTTCTTTTTTAGGTGAAGTAAATATTGAGTTATTAATATGTTTTTTTTTTTTTTTGGCAGGAAATGAGACATTTGAGAGATTGGCATCAATAGGGTTACTTGCAAATTTCATGCAATTTTTATTACAAGTATTTCATTTGGACCAAGTTTCTGCCTCCAATGTTCTTAATATATGGTCTGGTGTCACTAATTTCATACCATTACTTGGTGCTTTTATTTCCGATGCATATATTGGTCGATTTTGGACTATTGCTTTTGCCTCCATTTTCGAAATGATGGTACGTTTACTTTCTTTGTCTCAATTTATAGTGCACAGTTCGAATTTCGAGAGTCAAATAATTTAAATTTGACTTTCTAAAACTTAAATATGGAATTTTTTTAAGCTTTTTCAAAATCAGATTTATATACTAAAAATTCCGTAAGAAGTAAATTAAGTCACACTAATAACTGACAATTAAAAATAATTAAAAGTAATATACATAAATTACGATTAAATTTTTTTAAAATATCATATAAATTGAGAGACTAATATTTACTTAGCTTTTGTGTGTGGCTTTGTCAGAAGATAAGGGTACATACCACGCAAGTCATACACAATGTGTCCTTTTCCCCAAAAAAACAAAAAAAAAGTTTGCAATTATTGCAACTATTAAAAGTATATGCTTTTCATTTAGGTTTGAGATATGATGATGATGATATATTTTTGTTCAATGAATTTTTTTTCGATTTCGAGATTCGAATGAGTTTGTGTATTATCATAAATTTTTTATAGATCTATTAAATTATCAATTATTGTGAAGATTTCAGCATAAGTTTTGATCAAACTTAAATTGTTTGACTTTAAAAAATAAAAAATATTACATAAATCAAAATAGAAATAAAATTAATTTTAATATGTGATAATAAGTTAGCTATTATTATTATTATTATTATTATTATTATTATTATTATTATTATTATTACATAAATAGACTAGTCTAGACAACATAATATTTATTCCATCTCTATCAAAAGCATAAATTAATATTAAATGCCTATTCAATCAATATTTATTTATAGTATGGTATAATTTCAAATATGTAATTAATTTATTTATTATTTGATAGGGAATGTTGACATTAACCATGATACCTTGGTTACCTAAGCTACACCCTCCTCCTTGCAAATTGGGCCAACAATGCAAAAAGCCCAACAAATCACAAATGGGCTTTTTAGTAATGGGCTTGGGCTTTTTATCTATTGGATCTGCTGGAATAAGGCCTTGTAGTATCCCATTTGGTGTAGACCAATTTGATTCAACAACAGATGAAGGAAGAAAAGGAATTGCTAGTTTTTTCAACTGGTATTACACTTCTTTTACATTGGTTTTGATAATTGCAGTCACACTGGTTGTGTATATTCAAGACTCAGTGAGCTGGGTGCTCGGATTCGGTATCCCTACGATACTCATTTTCTTGTCTATCGTTTTATTTTTCATCGGGACTAAAGTGTACGTTCATGTCAAGCCTCAAGGAAGTATATTCTCGAGCTTCATTCAAGTTTTTGCAGCGTCTTATAAGAAACGCAACCTAAAGCTTCCTGATGAACATGAAAGTAACATGGTGGTATTTTATGATCCCCTGTTACCTCAGGGGTCTATTGTGAAGAAACTCCCTTTAACACATAAGTACAGGTGGTTGAACAAAGCAGCGATAGTGATGAAGGATGAAGTGAACAGAGACGGTGATTGTACAGACAAATGGAGATTATGCAGTATCCAGCAAATCGAAGAAGTGAAATGTGTACTCAAAATAATCCCAATTTGGTCAGCAGGGATTATATGTTTCACAGCAATGGCACAACAGGGCACATTCACAATCTCACAAGCTCTAAAAATGGATCGTCATCTCGGCCCTAATTTCCAGATCCCACCAGGTTCCCTCTCTGTAATATCGATGATCACAGTTGGAATATGGTTACCAGTCTACGATAGACTCATCATGCCATCAGTTACAAAAGTAACACGAATAGAAGGTGGGATCACATTACTACATAGAATTGGAATTGGAATAGCATTTTCAATTCTATCAATGATCGTAGCTGGGATAACTGAAAAGATGAGAAGAAATTCCGCCACAACTCATAACAGTCCTGATGGGATTGCACCTATTACAGTAATGTGGTTAGCTCCACAACTAGTGTTAATGGGATTCGCGGAGGCATTTAACATACTTGGACAGATTGAATTTTACAATAAGGAATTCCCCGAAAACATGAGCAGTGTGGCTAATTCTCTGTTTTCATGTACTGTTGCTGGTGCAAGTTATATAAGCAGTCTACTAGTGAACGTTTTGCATAACACTACGGGAGGAAATGGACATCTAGATTGGTTAACGAATGATATTAATAAGGGTCGAGTAGACAACTACTACTATCTTATCGCGGGGTTAGGTGTGTTGAACTTGTTCTATTTTCTATACGTTGCTAGTCGATATGAGTATAAGACTATAGTCGTTGTTGATGATCGAATTAAGGGTTATGGTGATGTTCATGAACTTCATGACATGAAGTATTAAGGGATTTGTGGTTAAATTAGTTTCATAATTGTAACTAGTACTTGATTAACATATATAGTAGTACTTGGTTAAAAAAATAAGAGATGTATGTACACATATAATATAAGAATAAGATATGGTTTTCTTTTTGTTTGTATTGGACTTGTGTTTATTGGTTTTTCTTTTCTTTTCTTTTTCTACTCTCATTATTATGATGGAAGGGACTCGATTCAATAAAATTGATGGTCTGAAACATTTAAGCAAATGTCTAGAATATACATTGAATTAAATTTTAGTGTCTCCACGCATGAATCACATGTACGTGTATCTTGTGTGTTATATCGTGTTTATTATGTCGATTAGTATTTGTTTTTAAAGAAATTCAGGTATATATTGTATGTACATGAAGTATACAACCATACCAAATGATATATATAATTTTTGAATAATATCTTTTCTAATTTGGCAAGTATTTTTAGTTCATTTTAAAAATAAAATTAGTATAGGTTAATCTTTCCCACCCACCAAACTAGCTTATTTCTTTACTTTTTCACTTTAAAGGTCTAACATAATTTGGTTAACTTGTTGTATCAACTTTCCATTAAGTTGGATCAAATAAAAAATTTGCTATTTTATGGAATGAATTAGAGTATTAAAATTCAAAAATCTCCATTATCTTGGTCTGAAGTAGTAATTTCACAAGTAGAGTTTAAGAGAGATGGCGTATACGTAGTCTTACTCTTTCATTCTGAATGTAGAAATGATACTTTTGATAGACGATCGGCTCAAGTAAAAATTATATATATAAATAAATATGTAAAACAAATATATACGGTGACATAGAAGTTATATACTGAAAATGATGAAGAAAATAGTAGCAACATATTACATGATTTTCTCACTCATTTTTCATTTAATCAGCTCAGTGAGAACTGAGAAAACACATGATGAAAATAGATTTTACCAAAATATTGAAAAGTTTTCTAATTTTTATCCGACGTATAAAAGCACTAGTTGAGCCCTAAGCTTTGTTCCCTTCGCAAGTGACCTGAAAGCCGGGCAGACGCTTTAAGAAGGTGCCAGTTGACTTTACTTTTTTTCCGAAAGGGTGCCCATTGGAATATCTTCTCACTCCCTTCGTAATTTCAGGGGTGATCAGGAAGGAGATATAGCAATAGACGGCTTATTTTGAGCTTGAAAAAAGAACTGTTACGCCTCTTTACTACTAAATATTTTTCGATAGGAAATTCTAACAAGAAAATACTAATTTTTAGTAATGGCCACAACAATTGTTTGATTTGATCTTTTTGCTTTGCAATGCTGATCACTCATTTCACATCATGACTCACTTTAGGATAAGAATATTCTAAGTTTAGAAATAGTAACTTTACTTAATTTTTATGACTAAATTGTATTATTAAGTACTCAATTTAGTAAAAAGAAAAACATGCGTAAAAGATTTCGAATTTCTCAAACTTATATCCACCCTTCACTAAATTAGAACTAATTTCTCATCTTAATTAGGATGCCATTGATGCGGAGAAAAATATTTTTTAGAAAAATAAGTGAGTTTATTTTATTTAGTTTATTGATACGTGAACACAATAATATTATCCACAAATATTTTATATAATGTATTTTTTAAATTTTTTAATCAATCAAATATGAAAAATTTACAAAATATTTCTTATTTTAAATACACATCAAATCCAAAGGCAATATAATTGAAGCTAAATACAAGCTACCAAAACAATATTTTTTATTTTTACAAAATAATAAAATAAAAGAAGAGAGATTCGATTTTGTTTTCAAACGTATTTGTCTTATTCCTTGTTCCTATATGTTGACAAATAGTTTTTCACACTTCAATAAATACATTAAGATAAAAAATAACAACTCATAAATCTTGACGATTATGAGTTATGATGCGATCGTAATACTACTTTATCCTGCAAAGGTCTCATATTCGAATATTAGATATAAAGAAAATTAACATTCTTAAATAAACCTTACAATGCATGATTTAAATTTAATCGAGGCCATATGAAATAAAAAATAACTCAGAACTTGGTCAGGAACAACTTGCCAAATATATATATATATATTTTTTTTTAAAGAAATTAAGTTCCTACTTTTGTCCATATATATATAGTTGTTGAAAATTGTAATTCAAGAAAAAAATAACGAATTATATACATTTTTATTTGATGATTAATATATAGACGAAATGTAAGCTAATCAATCAGTTACGTAGGAATTCTAAAGATTTTCCTGTTTTTAAGGGATTCAATTTTAATGAACAAAGCTTTAATTTCCTCCTAAAAATCATATAAATATTATTTTAAATTACATTTTCTATACACAGATGCAAGAACCTTAGATGTTAAGTAATATATAAACATTAACTAAGAGCACTTTAATTTTTCATTCATTGTTCATTATTCGGTATTCGATAAAATCTGACTAATTTAAGTTTACGTTATATAGGATCATTTGATGAAAGCATTTTGCATAAAAGATTTTTTCATCCGAAGAACTCAAATTAAAACTTTTAATTTTTTAAAAAAGCAACGTCATTCACTAAACAATATCTTTTTTTTTTTGGATATCAAGACACAACACCAAAAAAGTATTGATACCATAACACATATTGAAAAAAAGAAAAAGAAAGAAAATTACTCCTTTCGTTTCAAAAAGAATGACCTAGTTTGACTTAGAACGAAGTTTAAAAAGCTTTTTAATCTTGTGATTCTAAATAAAGTTATGTCAAATGTACCAAAATATCCTTTAATCTTGTAGTCTTAAACATCCACGTGGAAAGTTAAAATTAAAGTGTTATAAAAAAAAGGATCATTCTTTTTTAAACAGACTAAAAAGGAAATAAAATCATTTTTTTTAAAACGAATGGAGTATCAAAGAATATTACGTTTACATTTAAATGATTAATACTAGTAAATTTAGATGATATCATGACGTGTATCCAAACGAAATTTCACATGAATGAGACAATCACTACACAATTTGTTTACTGTACAATGTGAATTATGGAAACGTGTTGGAATGGATACGATTTTCTATCTTTATTTTAAGGTTCGATTTCATATTTTTGTAAATGATTTTTTTTAAAACAAGGAATGCTTTCTTTCTTTCAAATAAATTTTATACGCAAAGACAAATTTAAATTATTTTAAGTCTTAAAAAGGATATCGAATATTCGGGGGAAACATAAAAAGGTAAAAATTATTGACATGCATTGTTTTTTACATCTCATCAACATAGAATGTTATGAGTTCAATTCCCAAAGCAATATATTGTATAAGACATGTTGAGAGAAAGAATTGTTGGGTAATCTGAATCGAAATTATGATTAAACATAACGATCATATGGTAAATATAATTATGAAGAAGTAAAATTACGCTCACTTTTACTGTCAACTTTAATTGTTAATATGATAATAAATATTTGATCCTAACGTATCGTCACGAAATCGTAATGCTTTGATTTAAAGGAAAGATGTATTTTTGTTTATTTTATTTGGCATTTTTAGTAATTCCAAATATATTCTTCCCACTAAGTTTTTTCACTTAGAATATTCATACCGCCCCACTTTATAAACTAACCAATAAAAATAGAACTATGTTTTTCAGTGATTTAATTAACTTTCATAGTTTCATTTAATTTGGACCACTGATAATGAAATCTTTAAAACTTTTTGACTAAAAAAAAAATTTATTTTTATATATATTTATGTGAAAATATCAAATTCCAGTAGTAGGTTTTTGACTTTTATTGAGTTTTTTTTAAATGACAATTTTCACATATAGCAAATAAAAATTCATATTTGTATGTTATAGCAAAGTTTGTATAATTGCGCTCCATAGCAAACATAGAAAATGTATAATTCGCTATACATATACAATTGAAGTGAATTGTATAAAACGAGAAAGAGAAAGACACTTGGGCAGAGAATTGTATAAAAACGAAGTGTATAAAACGAATTGTATGATTATAAGTGTATAGAACGATTATATACAATTTGAATTTGTACAAGATGAGAAAGAGAAAAAGACAAAAGAGACTTGGGCAGGGAATATACAATTGAATCGAATTGTATAAAACGAGAAATAGAGAAATTAGATACAATTTGAATTTGTATAAAACGAGAAAGAGAGAAAGGCAAAAGAAACTGGACAGGAGAGTATTTTTATTGTATAATTATAAGTGTATAGGACGAAAATATATGTATTTGCATGTGTATATACAATTTTCTCACGCTTTATACAAACAAAAACGCAATTAATACATTTCGCTTCTGTTTGTATAAGTGAAAAAGGCGAGGGTGGCAACTGGCAAGCGAGATCTGGAAGAGGGGAGAGAGGGGAACAAAAATATATGTATTTATACAATTTTCTCTGTTTTAATTTATACAAATAGAAACAATTTTTATACACTTGTGTTTATATAAAAAGTGAGGAAGCGAGCGAGAGATTGGAGGAGAGTGGCGAGCTTGATATTTGTGAGAGAGGCGACTGACAAATTTTTGCAAACGTTTGTTATGGAGCACAATTAAATCAAACCCTAGCTATTTTATTTATTTTAGATTATTAATTTGCTATTATATATAATTATCTCTTTTTTAATTAAGTTTTTTCTTAGTATTTTAATTTTCTTGAAAAATTCACAATCATATATATATGATTGGGTTAATAATAAGGTCTGCACATGATGAGACTTATAATTGCTACGCTGTTTTCCAATTTTAATGACAAAGATTGATGTTACATAACATCTTTTTGTTATATTGTGGATGGTGCGGAGTTAATATAAATTCGATAAATTTTGTAATTTTGATTTAAATTTTGAATTTGTAGTAAGTTATTGAATATGTACTGTATACATATTATTAATTCAGAATATTTTGATAACTTTAAAGAATTATAATTTTAAATTCATTAATTTTAAATTTGGACTTCACTTCTCATTGTGTGTATGAGTGATCAAGTTAATTAAATAGTGATTTGTCTGCTAATTAAGAAAAAGGGAACTTATTATATGAAATAGAAACTTCGTATAAATTTAGTAAATATAAAAATTCTCTTTATTAGGATATAATTTTATTTGTAAATCTCGAATAATTATGACAATTATTGTGTTTTTGTCCTTTCATTTTCTTAAAACTACACCATAAAATATGGAATTTCTTGTTTGTATTGTGTGTATGAAATCAAGTTAATTAAATGGTGATTTCTTTGATCGGAGTTGTCACATATTATACTTGTTTTTATTTTATTTTTCTTTTATCGTTCATATCGTGCAAGATTGAAAATACTCCTTATTAAAGTTTTTCCATTAGAATAGTTTGAATCTGATATATCTAAATTATAATAAAATGATCTTATTCATCCCGCTACACACCTTTTAATGTGTATGACTGACTTGTAACATAAGCTTATAATGTAAAATTATTTGCGCTAGCAATATAATTAAAATCATAGTGTAATTGAAACATATATTTTTCTTGTTTGTGAAAAAAACAAATAAATTATGATAGTAACATCGACCATAATTTTGGGTGCAAAAAAAACAAATAAATTTGGTTATTTGTCACGGGGTTATAGGGGAGTGTATATATAAAATTTTCAATTTTTTATAAAACAAAACTAATTTTATCAGCATTAATTATAATTACTAAATGGACCCATATATTAATGAAGAACCTATACTCAATTTCCCAGACATTTCTTTTTCTAGGTCAATATCTGCATTAAAACTCGATTATTAGGAGTCGTGTTAGGACAAAATTTCACATTAAACTCCTTAACAAGGGCTATTCACACCCAATTTGAATCTGAGACTTTTAATTAAAAATATATAAATACTTATCACATTATTTTCTTACGAGAAAAAGATTAAGTATTTCTCTATTGAGAAGAAAAAACTATAAGGTTAATATTAGCTAAAGGTGATGTTTGGGTTACAAAGTGTTTTTGTTTAGAAAAAAATAGTCATTTCTGGTAGGCCAGAGATGACAAAGGCCTAGCAACTAAGAAGAAAGCCCACAAAAAGAATCTAGGCCCAAATGAGATGTATTTGCCTCTTGTCCAAGCAAGAAATTGCTCAAGGTATCACCCAGTGTTTTCAAAAACGTTTTTAGGAGTGTCGGGTGACTTTCGAGATGGGGCATATCAAAAGTGCTTGGTGGTGTAAATTGAAGATGTAGATCCATAGGGTGTGAGCTCAAGCATCACCTATGCGATTGATATTCATATTTTCAGAATTTCCGTAGAAAGAAATTGTTTGAAGCCTAATTACCAAAATAAAGATTTCATTTATCTATTAATTATCAAAACGTAGCAACAATTTCTTGGGGCATAGGAATGAAGTAGCTCTCTCGTACGCCCCTTGTTTTTTAAATTCACTATGTATCACTCTATTTCGTATATATATTATATTCAAAATCATGTATCTGAAATACATAATAAACATATACACTTAATTATGTGTATCTAAATATGAAATGTAACTGAAACACATGAATTTAAGAACAAATCACGACGGTAGAGTATTTGTCGTATCATTAATATCATTGTGTTGTTAAAAATCATGTATCTGAAATTTACTAGTGGATACATATATATGCTCAGATACCTCATTATTAAAAATACAACTCAAATCTTAATTAAGCGTATCATAAAGGAGGAGACATAATTAAGTAATAAATATGAGAGGGAAGAATTAAGAGATAGTGGTTGATTCGGACTAAAGTAGTTAATTAAGTAGATAATTAATCAATCCTAATTTTAAGAAAAGTGGGTATCTATTGTATGTTCAATAATATACTACTATATGGTATAAAATAAATGGTAATAAAGCTAGGGTTAACTTAACCTAAACCTAAGGAAGTGAAACCCTATAAAACCCAAAACACTAATCACTCCCACAAATTCTCACTTGCTTTGCTTCAATAAACCAAAAAATGTCACCTCCATCAAATAATTCTCAAATGCAACTTGCCATAGCAACACTCTTCGGAGCTTCCGTAATGGCTATCGCCACCTTCTACCTCCATAAACGCAACGTCGACGAAGCTCTCCGACGCCTCACGTCCCGCGGTCGGAAACGTCGACACAATTTCCCTATTTCCGATTTCGAACCGGAAGAATTTGATTTGAATGAAGATGAGATTGAGAATGTTAACACTATATAGAAATCCGCATCAGGTTTCCAAGGTGAACAACCTATGGTTGATGGAACAATGTAGGGATGGGAAGTCGGCAAAATGGGTCCCTAACTTCGAGAAAAGGATTGGCTTTGAGGACTGGCACGGGATACATGAGGTCAAATTTAAGTATAATTTGGTCTAGATACACTGTATCCAAATGAATTTACGTGAATTTGAGATATATAACAAATATGGCTTGCCTCCCTCTTATGTATTTGGTGTATCAGATACATGTAAATTATATCATGATGTGATTCACATGTATTTGAGATACATAACAAATCTCGCTCACTACTCCCCCTATTTTAATGTATCCGGTAGCATATCTAGGTATATCTTCCTCAATATATGATTCCCTTTAGCAAATATAAGAAGAATTAGAATATGTACTTTGAATGATTGCCACTTAGCTGCATCAAGTGCTTCATGGACTTCACATAAACACAACAATAATATATTCAGTGTAATTCTATGAGTATAGCATGAGGACTTTACATAAACATAATGATACAAAAAAAAGGTATGCATCACGAAAACAAAATATCTTTTGCTCAACCTCTCTCTCTCTCTCTATTAAAATATTAACTAAATATCTATAAATTTTTTACTGTGATTATAAATCATAAACTTCAAATCATAAATCGAGTAGTAATTTGCTTGAAGGTCAAACAATTCTATTATGTCATTAAAAGCAAGTAAACAAAAAATAATACCTTAAGACCGCAGATAATTTCCTAAAAAATTTGGATAATGAACGTTACACCTTAAGCTCCACATATTTCTTAACAACTTTATTCAATTAAATTAATAAAGCCTATAAATGTTAAAATATTTTCTCCATAATGAAGAAAATTATAGCTACTATATTTAAAGTTTATATTTTTTTAAAGACAATTAAATGTTAACAACTTATTATAACTGATGAGAATTTCCTTTTTAATTGTAATAAAATAATATAATTATGTTTCTTAAAAACTAGACCTAATCATGGATATAAAAGATATTTAATTTACTTTAATTTTAATAATTAAAAACTAGTTTGATAAATTTAATTTTAATTTTTTTTAATATCAAAATTAATTCAGAACGAACCACGAAATCGCGAAAAGACACGTGAATACCATTACAACATCAGGCCCGTGACACCCATTGAGTTTTTTTTTTTATTGATAAAACTATTTGTGCAAAGCTGATTGGTCTTTCCATATAGTATTCAACACCTAAGTTTGCAAAATTCTAACACAAATCTTGACGTCTATCCATGAATCGTGGTATAGTGATGAGATTATTTTATCATTAATCAAAGATTTTAGGTTCGAATTTTATTGGAAGCTCACCAATATATAAATTTTACAATGCGCGATTCAAATTTAATCGAGATTTTAATATAAATTTTCACGTACAAAATTTTAAAAAAATTAAAAATCCCGTCAATAACAACTCTACAACAGTGTAAATTTCTTCCTTATAAACCATCGAACCTCATTCCCCATTCCTACGTCCCTTTGACCATCTCATCCCTCACCAATTGCCACTTTTAAAGCTATTTATGAATCTTATTTTTATAATATTTTGCTAGAATATATAAATATTTTTTTGATTAATAGTTTTTTACTTACCTATTAAATATTATAAAATATAAAAATACTATTTCATTTATCTTAATATACGTGACCTATTCATATTTTACGAGTTAAATTGTTCAATTTCGACGATAAATCAAATATTTTTTTAATTCATGTATTTAAAAAGGAAAAAAGGCTCAAATATGCCATCGAATTTTCAGAAAAGGCTCATTTATGCCATCAATTAAAAGTTTGGCTCATTTATGCCATTACCGTTATAGAAAAGGCTCATTCATGCCATTATTTTTTAACGGTGCTTTTGCAAAATCATTTTTGACACGTGACCAATTATAATTCGGCCACGTCATCAATTTTTTTTAATAAAAAAATTAAAAATAAATAAATAAATTCAATCTTTATTCAAAATTTTGATTTTTTTAATTAAAAAAATTGATGACGTTGTCAAATTATAATTGGCCACGTGTCAAAAATGGTTTTGCAAAATCACCGTTAAAAAATAATGGCATGAATGAGCCTCGTTAAAAAATAATGGCATGAATGAGCCTCTTCTATAACGGTAATGGCATAAATGAGCCAAACTTTTAACTGATGACATAAATGAGTCTTTTCTGAAAGTTCGATGGCATATTTAAACCTATCCTATTTAAAAATTATGTATTACATATATTTAAAAGATACTCCCTCCATCCACTATTGTTTATCATGATTTCCATTTTTAGAGTCAAATTATAAAAAATTAACTAACATTTTAAGATGTATTTTTTTAATCATATTGATATGCAAAAAATTGCAACTTCTAATACTTTTCATATAATTTTTGAATATCTAATTTTTTTATTTTAAATATCGAACTAATGTAATCTAATTTAACTTTAAAAATTAGTCAAATTAACTTTCGAAAATCATAATATCACAAATAAAAGTGAACAGAGAGAGTAATATATAAAAAGATTATAATAATATATATATTTTTTATATCTCAAAATATTTAAAAGATATATAGAAATATTTGCTTTTTTCAACATTTTGTTATGCGGCCAATATTAGAACTTACTAATTAAGCCAGGGTTAACATAAACCTCAGAAACTGAAACCCTATAAAACCCAAAACGCTAATCACTCACACAAATTCTCACTTGCTTTGCTTCAGCAAACCAAAAAAATGTCACCTCCATCAACTTCTCAAATGCAACTCGCCATTGCAGCACTCTTCGGAGCTTCTGTAATGGCTATCGCCGGCTTCTTCCTCCATAAACGCAGCGTCGATGAAATTCTCGATCGCCTCATCAAGCTTTTTTTATTTTAAATATCGAACTAATGTAATCTTAATTTAACTTTAAAAATTAGTCAAATTAACTTTCGAAATCATAATATCACAAATAAAAGTGAACAGAGAGAGTAATATATAAAAGATTATAATAATATATATATTTTTTATATCTCAAAATATTTAAAAGATATATAGAAATATTTGCTTTTTTCAACATTTTGTTATGCGGCCAATATTAGAACTTACTAATTAAGCCAGGGTTAACATAAACCTCAGAAACTGAAACCCTATAAAACCCAAAACGCTAATCACTCACACAAATTCTCACTTGCTTTGCTTCAGCAAACCAAAAAATGTCACCTCCATCAACTTCTCAAATGCAACTCGCCATTGCAGCACTCTTCGGAGCTTCTGTAATGGCTATCGCCGGCTTCTTCCTCCATAAACGCAGCGTCGATGAAATTCTCGATCGCCTCATCAAGCTTCGCCGGAAACATCAACACAGCTATCCTATTTCCGATTCCGATAAGGAAGAGTTTGATTTCAATGAAGATGAGATTGAGAAAGTTAACACTAGGAATGTTTATACCAGTAACTTATCGACTTCTATTGATAATATTGATGATGATGATGATTATGATGATAATGATGGTAATGTGTTGGGAAGTTACAGAGTTTCGTCGTCAATGCCTAATGTTCGTGTTTCGAATGAGTGGATGAATGAGGATTCGAGTTTAAATCGGACTGATAAGATACTATCGTCGAATTCCGTGGAGAGGCTTAGTTTGGTTCCTTCCAGTTCATATTCTCCTCGAAGCAAAAGTAAGAGTGGTACGTGCTCTGAACTCGATAGTTTTTTGAATTTTATTTGTGTGATTGGTATCCAGTATAAGACTAACTAATTTATGAGAATATGTTGGGATGAGATAAGTTGAGACAGGTAATATTTGAGGTGAAAATAGATTTGTGAGTATTCATTATATATTCTATACTTTGTCATATTGCAGGTGAAGAAAGAGCTTTGAGTAGCTTGAATCCGACGATGCGAGTGGAACCTGTTGGGAAGCCAATGACTTCGAAACTTTCAGCTGATTCTGTAGTTGAAGGTGTTGGCAACTCTAATGAGGACAAAGACGAGTTTGCTGTTGCTGCAGAGGATGTTGTATACTCTTACGAAAATGTAACATTTTTGAACTGCTCAAATGTGAATTCTGATAAGCTTCTGCCTTTTTTATGTACATATATGCATATCCAAATATAATCTTATCTAACTTTCTCTTCCTTACATCCAGTGGTGTTTTTGCATTTACTTATTTAATTACTGACATTTAATGTTGATTAATAAAACCTGAAGTTCTAGGTATATGAATGTGAAGTGTACACTTCACTGGATTTATAGAAGTAGTGTGTTTTATAGGTTAAGTAATTTTATTCACAAAGAACCACAATGCCAATGGGGCACTGAGTATATTCAAGGAGTATATCATTGTTGTTGTACCAAAGCGTTAAGTTTGTTTCTAACTCTCTGACTTTAGGTAGTATCTCAGGTGTGTGTTTCATGTGGTTAAAATAAAAGAAAATAAGAATGTCAAATCATTCTCTATATTGTGTGGCATGTGTGCATCAGTGCATGATGATGAGAATTATTTAATGTATTTGCTAAAAGAAAACAAGAGGAAGAGAAAGAAAAGACTGCATATGGCATGTCATACTGACCAAATTGCTATATGTGCTGCTTCCAACCAACCTAGCATTCTCTCCAATTTCTCAAAGCTTCTGAGCGTTCTACTAATTATTTCTTCTTCCCATGGATATTTAGAGTCTCTCATCTCGACTGATCAAATGTTGAATTGCATGTCATTAGTTTCACAAACATTGATGATTATTTTATTCAGCTTATTGACTTAAGGTAGTTCAGCTGCATCAGATTGCTATCCTCCCACCAGCCACTATGGTTTTAAGATTAGGACAATTAGATATTTTAAAACTGAAATCGCTCATGAAGTTACTTCTTTTGCTCCCATTACTTTGTAGGATATCGGTCCAACTGAAGAAGAATTTTCTGTTTCTGCCTTGACTGAAAGTCATATTCATCTTCAGCATAAAACAGCCGTACCTGAGGCAAGATCTAACATTGATCATGCAGTTGGAGAGGTAGACAAAGCATCTATGCACATTGTGGAAAATGATCCCAGTTTCTTCAACAACATTTTGCCCCTGCCTGCTACAACACATGGTATTCTCATCTTCTTGTTCTCTACAGGTTTTAGAAGACCATATCCTCTAGCAAGTGTTGCTTATGAATATCTCATAATAAATTATTTTCCTTGATAATCATGTAATGAGCTCTAAAAATGAATTGGAATTGTTACCTTTGGCCAATTAGTGATTACCTCTCTTAGAATAACTCAAATTCTTAGCTCAGAACTCTGATTTGTGAAGAGAACTTGTCTGTCCCATTACTCTTAATATACATACCGGGGTTTATGTGATCGCGGAACCCCTGCTATTATTGTGGAGCCAGATGAGCCGGGCTCTTGTCGCCATCACAGTCCATGCTTTGTAATTGTGGATGAGGCTCTGTAAGCCAAGGTCTTACATTGCGATCACGAAGTTGTTAATCCTGCATCCTCGATTCCTCTTTTCCGTGTTTGCGGCCTTGCTCTCTGTGATCACTGTTGTATCATGTCCAATTCTAAACTGATCCGAACAAGTCCGAACCCCCACGGGACTCATACCAACAAGTCATTAACAATTTAGGCAACATATAAATGCATTTGTTACATGGCTTGGTGCACAAAAACATAAATTGGGAGTGGACGGTCATTTGTTGTGATGTATTCTCATGCAATATTATGTGGTATACTAATGAGGGATGTGTCAACTACTACTAGTGAGATCTCTCAAATTTAAGAAAGTTTGTGTTATTGTGATCTTATTCATACCTAATATTATTCTTTCAATTGCTATCATTTCTTCTGCAGATCCTGGAAACGTCGAGGAGGAAGAAGTACTGAAGTTGATTCGTGAATGTTTAGATTTGAGAGAGAAGTATGTTTACAGGGAAGAAATTGCTCCATGGATGAAAGAGACAATAAGTGAATCAAAAGCGTCAGATAAGAAACATGATCCATTTAGCTTTGGCCACTTTGAAGCATCTTCTGTGAGTTGTGATCCTCAACTCATTTATGACCGTAAAGGGTTTGATTTTTAGGTTGCCGTATTCTCAGTATCTCAAAGTATGGATGTTGTCTCAAGCACAATTTCTAATAATAATACTTCTTGGATTGCACACAGCACCATTTTAAGATGGAGGACGGAGTTGTACGTGTTTATGCTAGTGAAAACGGTATGCTTGGTTTCAAAAATGGAGCACATTTAATTGGATGTAGTAGTTTGACATTGTTTCATCATTAATTCTTGTCTTCCTTCTTCATGGGATCTTCACGTCCTACCTTGCATGTTGTAGATACGGAAGAGCTGTTCCCTGTTGCTAGTGCAACAACATTTTTCACTGATATGCACCATGTCCTCAAAATAATGGCTGTAGGAAATGTTCGTTCTTATTGTCATCATCGTTTGAGATTTCTCGAGGAGGTGACGGGTTTGGCAATTCTCTTTAATTTCCCCCCTTTGTCCAATTTTGTTGTTATTGCACATTTTCTTGATATTGTACCGCCTGTTTATTCTCTTGTTTTTTTCATAGTATTTTCTTGATATGGTACAGAAATTTCGCCTCCATTTGCTCGTAAATGCTGACCGGGAATTTCTGGCTCAAAAAAGTGCTCCTCATCGTGATTTTTACAATATCAGAAAGGTTGATACTCATGTGCATCATTCTGCTTGCATGAATCAGAAGCATCTTCTGCGGTTCATCAAGTCGAAACTGAGAAAAGAACCTGATGAGGTAGGAAAATTATTTCTTCCAGGGAATATGCTTTCACTTGCAGATTTCTTAGGGTATATAGGCATGCCTGTTCTTTTGGTCTTAATCACATGACTCTTCACTAAACAGGTAGTCATATTTCGGGATGGACAATATCTTACACTGAAGGAAGTCTTTGAGAGTTTGGACTTGACAGGGTTTGCATCAACCTTCCCCTGCTCTCTTTCGTTTTTCTGCATAAGTTCTAATATTCGGCTATCTGTGCCCAGGGTGGGAGGTCCACTATTTATTCTTTCTCTTCTAAGCACTTTATTTGCAGGTATGATATGAATGTTGATCTATTGGACGTACATGCTGATAAGAGCATTTCACCGGTTTGACAAATTCAATCTCAAATATAATCCATGCGGACAAAGCAGACTCAGAGAAATCTTTTTAAAGCAAGACAACCTTATCCAAGGTGTGTTCCTTGAAAACACAACTCCTAACAGTGAATTACTTATCCTACAGAGTTGTCATTTGGCATCAGCAGTTCTAACTTATTTTCTTCAATTTTATCCTGAATCTCCTGTAACACAACTGTCATAATTAAAGCATATGATATGAATTTATTTGGTTTCCATTGAACACATTCTGCAGCAGTTAACTTTTGTTTTTGTTCAATTAAAAATCTCTGCAGCGAGTAATTTTATTTGGAACCTCCATCAAGGCAACTGTTACCATACTGTTAAAGCTGCACTTTCTTTTTTGTTGACAGTTGCTTGATGACACCTAATTATTCTTTCAGTAACAGTCCACAATAAATTTCTTCGTTTTCAAAATATTGTCTTATTCAGGACGCTTCTTGGCTGAAGTCACTAAGGAAGTCTTGCAAGATCTTGAAGCTAGCAAATACCAGGTACAACAACATACCTTAATCAGTATTGTGACGACTTAAGCATGTGCAACTCTTTTTTCTTAACATGAAATGTGTATATTTTCTTAAAAGCTGAATATAATACCATTTTACTCATTCAGTTGTTGCCCCAGTTTCCTGAAATTACTGAACAATGATCAACTCTGCATACTTCTTGATAAATAGAAGAATATTACATTAAATGTTGTGAGACTACTAAAAGTCTTACTTCGTTTGACCTTGTATCTGGGAGAGCTTACTGTCATTTATTTTGAAAGGATACTGCCAATTGTCAATATCATTTGTGCTCTGATTATCTTGATTTGAACTTGACCTAATAAGAGCATACCATTTGCAAGAGCCCAAACTGCTGCAATTATGCCTCATTGAAGTGTGATCCCCACATCTAACAACAACTTGTTGAACGGATTGGATGACCAAACTTGAAAACAAGTTGGCTGTCAAAGTTAGATTAGGATAATTAACTAGGGACAGGGAGAATTTGACACAAATGGCTTCTTTTCTGGAATGGCGTATGGATTCAACTGTTGTTTGCAAATATATGACTTCTGCTGACTGAATATTTCCTCTAATCTTTATCTCTTTGCCATTACAAGCTGTTCATGAGAAATTGGTTCTGTTAGTCTAATTTTGTTGCTGTACTCAGAAGTACCAGATTCATAATTGTCGATCTGTTGATGTGCAACTTCTTGTTTATCCGGGAATTTTCCTGGGGCTTCATGCTGATTGGAAATTACTGTTTGTTTTTTGTGATTAGAAAAATCTTTAGTTTTTGTTTGTATCTTAAGTTTTTTTTTTTATTACGGGGTGTTCAGGGTACCTTCTACCTCGCAAATAACTCTATCCACCAAGGTTTAGAAATATGAATAGAAAAACCACCAAACTACTACATCTTCCCCCCCCCCCTCCCCTCTCTCTTGCATCTACTGGGGTATGAGTCCCAGTCTCTCATGGTCCATCCCAGTTTCATTGACCACTAGAAACACGCTTGGCTACTTTTTTTTTATCTTTAAATTGCTTGCTGCATTTGACTGTAGTTCTTGCAACTTGTGAGAATGCCCCGTTTGATTGGCTTAGGCAGTTTGTTACCCTCAAGAGTGAAAACTGCTTCCAATATGACCTATGGGTACTTAATAATACTTTTAAGATATAATATGTAGCTATCACATTAGCCTTTGTCTCCTGTTTTTTTATTCTAGGCTCTGATTGTTAATATACACCTTATTTGCGGAGTACTTCTTTCATAGTTCAGTATGGGGACTATTTGCCGTTATAATGTTTGACAATCCTTTCTTCTTGAACAGTTGGCTGAATACAGAATCTCCATCTATGGAAGGAAACAAAGTGAATGGGATACACTGGCTAGCTGGTTTGTGAACAATGAACTTTATAGCCAAAATGCAGTATGGTTGATTCAGGTGGGTGTTATGCTGATCATGTATTTTTTGTGTAA
This sequence comes from Solanum lycopersicoides, assembly GCA_022817965.1. Classification (NCBI taxonomy): domain Eukaryota; kingdom Viridiplantae; phylum Streptophyta; class Magnoliopsida; order Solanales; family Solanaceae; genus Solanum; species Solanum lycopersicoides. The sequence continues at coordinate 2,216,131 of CM040622.1, read as the reverse complement.
ATTAAGCCCTTTTTTTCATTTTATATTCTCGTATTTGACTGGACACAGAGCTTAAAATGTTGACCTTTTTATTCTACTAGCAGTATATTGAAGTAATTGGTGAATATTGAATGCTTATTTTATAGTGAAAATATTAGTTCAAAATTTTAAATTTGAATTGTTAGAACTTTTGAAAGTTGTATAGAACAATATTATTCACCATAGATTTGGAGTTTGACACCTTTGAAGTTAGGTCACGATCTGCTTGATCGAATATGATGCATTTAACCCGAAATTCAAACTTTTCTTGACTTGCTCCTCATTACCAAGACAATTTAATTTCAGAAGCTTTTTTTTTTAATGATAAATCACTATCCACTATATGGCCATTCTTCTCCACTTCCTTTTCCAAGTGTAGCTAGCTGAGTGTTGTGGTTGCAATAGGCTTGTGTTCTCTGTTATTTTGGTGCATGTTTATCGTTATCACAATATTATATTGGTGATTCTCTTCCATTTCTGGCCCATTTCATGACGTGCTAATGCCTACAAGAGCGGATCCACGTTGCGAAGGGGTGTCAAGCGACACCCCTTCCCTGGAAAATTTTACTAAGTATATAACAAAATGACCCTATGTGATAAAACTTATTAGCTGGCGCATTGGTTTGCTGGCAGATTTTGTTGATTGAGGTTGGGGGTTCAAACCCCAATCAATGCATATATTTTGCAAAATATATCATACTTAAGCTTAAAATTGTGGTTAAATAGGGTTGAACTCAAAAGCTCTTCCAACTTAATAATATAACCTAATTATATCTATGATGATAATTGGAACTTTTATCATTCCTTCCCTAAAAGTCGGCACTGCTTCCTAAAAATTCTGTGTATGTCACTGAATGCGTATTGCTATCACATGAAAAAGAGATTGATGGCTGGAGAATAAATTGTAAAATTGATAGCACCCTATTGCTACTATGTTAACTTGGTTTGCTTTTCTTTTGGGCTACTGTCCTTACCACCTTCATTAACTACACAAATTTGATAAATTACATGAGGATTACACATTTCTAATAAGTTAGAGAATTCTTAGCTACGAATACTTGCATAAACATGTATAGGATCTCCCATCACTTTCTCTTTCCTATTTTGCCTTGCGGACACATTGCTCTTCATATCACTGCCAGACCCATTCCTTGCTTTGAAGACTCTCCTATTTGTTGCACATTTCTGTCCTCATGTTTCAATATAGAAATGTGTTAGGTGGGTGGGGCATGTTCTAGAAGTTTCTCTAGATGGCATTGATATTATTTTAAAGTATAAGCTATTTTTGAAGTGCTTAAGTGGAGGACCCGATAATTGATGCTGGTAGCATGGTAATGGTGACCTACTGAGAGCATGGTTTGCTTAGTATGTGGTGTCAGTTTGATTGGTTCAGACATGATGTTGAAATATTTAGGAATTTGCTTGATAAAGTGAGCACCAAAATAGACTTTAAATGCTGAATGAGACAAACTTTCCCTTCCCCATATGGGAATCTGGGTGAGGGAAAGAGGAAGAGGTAAGGAGGAAAGTAAGCGGATGTTTGGTGGATAAATGATGGGGCTGCTGCTCTGCCCCTGTGCTTCTAGTTTACGTCTTAGTGCAGCAAGTTCTAAGTTCTACTTGAATGTAAAGTTAATCACAAAATCAGTTCTCCTAGTTAATTTAGATCCTTTCAGTGATTACGTCGGTATATTTGCTTATGGATATATGATGCATTTCTCACTTTTACACTTTGCAGCTCCCTCGGTTATACAATGTGTACAGGAGTATGGGAACTGTCACGTCCTTCCAGAATATTCTAGATAATGTGTTTATTCCACTATTTGAGGTCACAGTTGATCCAAAGTCTCATCCTCATTTGCATCTGTTTTTAATGCAGGTATGTTTCCTTTCTAATCTTTTATAGTTACGTCGTTTACCCTAAACACCAAAGCTATATTTTGAAATTTTCTGATTTCTCTTTTATAATCTGTCGATTTCAATTTTGTGCACTGCAGCCAATAAACAGCATTTCCTTTGCCCCTCATTTCTTACTTTTATCTAAACTTTTTTGTTCTTATCTGCTAAAAATTGTTTTCCATGAAGTTTGTCCAAGATAACATTTGATATGGACCTGCAAGAAACCCATTGGGGCTTACTGCAACCTTTCAATTTGAATCTTAGGAACAAGAGTTTTAATGAGTGCAGCTGTGGAAGTACATATATCTCTCTAATGAAGGCGGCCATCCTTTTCTCTGTTTCTTGTTATTCACTGCTAGAATGCCATCATACAGGAACCAATTTATTCAATACATTCTGTGCATGCGTAGTATTAGAAAATTTTAGCCAATTGAAGTAGCTTAAAGTTTTATTATTTCGGGGACAGGTAGTAGGTTTTGACATGGTAGATGATGAAAGTAAACCAGAGAGACGTCCTACCAAGCACATGCCGAAGCCCTATGAATGGACAAATCAGTTCAATCCAGCATTTTCTTATTATGCGTATTACTGTTATGCGAACTTGTATACACTTAACAAGGTCAGTGGTGCTTCATGATCCCAAATATTAGTAGGACTTACATCTGCAATGTACTCATCAAATTTTGTCTTCCTTTGCTGCCTAATTTTGTCCCAGAAAAATTATCTATAGCAGTAGGTGGTTTAATTGAAGTACCTTAAAATGAAAAGTCAGAACTGAAGGAAGTGACTGTCCTAGCGATGACGATGGAGCATATGCAGATTTAATCTATTGAATAAATTTAGTTAATACCAAAACTTCTTGTTGAAAACTCAAGAAATAAGTGAGAGAAATTTGAATCCAATTTGGCTAAGACATTTAGTGAATGCATGTACAGAACATTTCTATACCCAGATGGTCCCACTACATTACCTGCATACTTTGTCCTATTTTTTTACTCTCTTTTTCTTTTCATCTCTTTTCTCATTCTTCTTTCTTCTGTTTCAAATTTGTCCATGAGCAAACTACATTCTGTGTTATTCATTCCTTCTCAATAAAAAGAAAAAATGTTCAAGACGTCACGGGTTTGAATCCTGCTGACCAAAGCTTGATATTTAAGTGGAGAAGGGTAGAAGAGGGGCGATCAATTATCCACCAGGTTTTGGAGCGTGGCCAGTCGCCCTCAGTGATTTCTTGGTTATAAAAAAAATAAAAATAGAATAAATCTTGTCATTAAATTGATAGTGCAAGAGACGTTTAAATTATTTTATTTTCTGGACAGTTTCAGGATAAAGAATTCCAATCAAGTTCTTTCAAATTACAGTTGGTTGTTCTGTAACTTAACAAAGACTAGGAGTTCAGGTCAAGCTCATAATGAGCTACCTAACGAAGATACCAGTGGCCTAGAGCCTTGAGGCTTTCTTTGCTTCAATCGTACATGCATTGAAGTTCCCACTTCCCCCACATGAGTTCTAAAAGAAATTTTACTGCCCGCACCCACAGAATTCGTTTGTGTGCAACAATTCCCTTAACAATCTTAACTAGAAGCTGAAAAAATAAAGGACTCCACTTTTGAAGGAAATTTTACAACTTTATCATGTGATGTTTATCCACCTCTTTTTTAGTATTTATGTTTGCTAGCATACATTGAGCTTCTTCCTGTCTACCATCGCCCTTTTCTCCGTGTAAGGTAGAGGACATCTTTTCTAAAAGATTGTGTGGATTGTTGTCTTTCTTTCCAGAGCAAGATTATGTATTATGTACTTATTATTTCATATGTCCTTAGCTTCGTGAATCAAAAGGGTTGCGAACAATCAGATTAAGACCACACTGTGGGGAGGTTAGTGTTTGCTTCAGCTGATCTTTTAGTTAGCTTCAGACAAGTGCCCCAAATTTATGCTCTTAAGTTCATACAGGCGGGTGATGTTGATCATTTAGCTGCTGGATTTCTATTATGTCATAACATTTCTCATGGAATCAATTTGCGGAAGACCCCTGTACTGCATTATCTTTACTACCTTGCTCAGGTACTTCTCCACATTACCTTTACCTCATTACTGATTTATGCCAGTGAGCTTTGTTTAGATGTATTTTTGAATTACCTCCAATTAGATGACATTACTAAATCATTTAGGGGGTGGTCTAAGGAAGATTGTATTACACATGCGTACAGTGGAAGGGCTGTAATGTCCTATCAGGTGCTTGTTGAAGTTTATGAAGCATTGCTAATATGATTAAGTTCAAAATATTGAGGGTGTAAAAGAGGGATTCACACACTGGATGAGAATCATAATGAGGAAAAAGGATAAGAAAAACGTACGGGCAATTTAACGTAATAGTATTGTATACTAGCTGTCAATCGAGGTGTCAAATTATATAGAGTAAGCAAGTTTATCCATAGAACATTGAAATAGAAAATGTTTCTCTAGAAGAGCTCCCAACTGTTTTTGCTGTATTGCATGTCCACTTTGTTGCACATTCTCCAGCAGTTCTGCATCTATCTTTGGCCTGGAACCTTTCTTGAACAAATCTGATAATTTTTTTATTGATATACACTAAGATGGCAGTAGGTGTGCAATCCAACTACATTTTATTTATTCAGTATGCAGCGTGTTTAATATGTACAATAACTTCCCATAAATTTGGTCCATCTGATGATTTGATTCATTATCATGTTACATTTGTAATGTTGTGCTATGCAGAGATGCAATCCCCCCCCCCCCCCCTTCTCCCTCCCTCTCCCTTCCCCTGTCTACTCACTTTATTGTCATTGTTTCTGCAAAACTATTCAGGTTGGACTGGCAATGTCTCCCCTGAGCAATAATTCACTTTTCCTTGACTATAATCGGAACCCATTCCTTATGTTCTTCCACCGTGGCATGAACGTCTCACTCTCTACTGATGATCCCTTGCAAATCCACTTGACAAAAGAGCCCCTTGTGGAAGAATACAGTGTTGCAGCTAAGGTCAGTCCATTTTTTTTTCTAATCAGTAAAATATCAACATGTCCTTAACCAACTTATATTTTTTCAGGTATGGAAGCTGAGCTCTTGTGACCTTTGTGAGATAGCTAGGAATTCAGTCTATCAGTCAGGATTCAATCATGCAGACAAGGTGAGCGATTACAGCATTCAGGCCAAATTTATATGCAACTCTCTTAGAAATCGTGTGTGGCCTAAGTAATGTTTCTTTGGTTGAAAAATCACAAATTTACTGGTAATTATAACTTTATAACCGTGGTTTCTCATAGTGCTGGTTCTTGAACTTCGTTGTTTGTGAACTTCTACAGTGGTATTGATGACTTCATTTTGTTTCCGCTTGTGTCAAATATCACATCTCTGAGAAACTTGTATATTATTACCTAGCTCAGAAGTTGACGGTGATTGAAATTCAAGTAACATAGGCTTAGAGGTTAATGGTAGTGCTTGAGCTGCAACTTACTGCATCCTTACATATGATGATGAGAAGGAGGTTTAGCTTATTCATGGTTAAAGGGGTATTCTGTAGAGCACTTAGTAACCCTAATGCTAATTTTACATCCTCTGGTAAATGATGCAGAGGCACTGGCTTGGCAATAAATACTACAAGAGAGGCCCTCAAGGAAACGATATTCACAAAACAAATGTACCCAATACGAGGATTTCCTTCAGACATGAGGTGAACTTTGCTTGTGCTCCCTTTTATCTTTTATCCCGCTAAGATGATAACTTGCAAGATGTTAGTGTTCTTGGAACTCTGAAAGTTGCTCGTGTGAAAATCAGAGTAACTAATATAAAATGACGTATGATATACTGCTGCAGACATGGAAGGAAGAGATGCAGTATGTTTACAGAGGAAAAACAATCCTTCCTGAAGATGTAGAACATTGATCAAAATGGCATCGACAATCTGTATCCTCACTGGGTAAACATCATGATTCAGGTAACATCCACAAATTGTTCCCAAAAAGAGTGACGATTAGTGTGTGGACGTTGCTCACTAATTTCATTTGCTTGCACAGATATCCAGAAATAAGGCTCCTGAAGTGGTGAGGTTTAAGAACAACGTTAAATATTGCTGGTTAATTTATGCCTCGGTGGAAGCATATGTTATCATGGTGCAAATTTAGTGCCTTCATTTCTAGTTGTACTAAATCTTCACTTGGTGGAGGTTTAGGCAAAATCATAAGAATGTAACTGGCTCATTGCTGCAATATTCTTGTAGTAACACCAGGTTTATACTAGCTGAAGCAATCTTGTTGAACTATTATGCTTTTTTGTTCTCTTTCATTGTAGTATGTAGTATTTAGCATCCACATTGCGTTACGTGAGTTGCAATTTCAGTGCAAGTAGTACTAAAAGTTGGAATTTTCACTAATTAAAGAAAACTAAGTCAAAGAAATTTGTAGAGGCAACACAAAAGAGTTATCGACAAATGATAGGATTAGAGACGGAGTATTTGAAGTGTAAAAAGGTAATGACGTGAAGCATGGAACATGCATAAAAGTGAGATTTGATACTTAAATTATCACCAAGAGAGATATACTTAAGTATTCGGGATCTTTGATCAAAGGTAATGGGAAGATTGATGATGATGTCACACATTATATTGATGTGACATGAATGAAATAGAGGCTTGCATCTGGCGTCTTGTGTGACATTAAGGTACCACTACAACTTGAAACTAAGTTTTACAGAGTGGTTGTTAGACCGACTTTGTTGATGAAGTGAAGTGTTGGTCAGCCAAGAACTCCAAGTTTAGAAAATGCAAGTGGCGAAATGAGGATATTGAGATGGATATGCATGCATACTAGGAATAATATGATTAGAAATGAGAATATTTGAAACGAAGTGGGAGTGAACGTCGTGTTGGACAAAATGGGTGAAAGAAGACTAAGATAGTTTGAACACATGAAGAGCAAATGTGCAAATACCTTCATTAAGAGGTTGGATATAGAGGGATTGATGGAAGACAATGGTATGCCGAAGAAGTACTGAGGAGATGTGATTAGGCAGAATATGTCACATCTTTAATTTTTGGAGTACATGACCTTATATATAACGATATGAAGGTTGTCAATAACGTCACTAAGATTAGTAGATAGTAAAGAATTGTCTTATTACTAGCCCATTCATGTCTTTGACCGAGTGAAAGTATAGAACTACATTTTGATTATAGTATTAGCATATACATATCATATTTGATTTCAATCTATGGTTTATTGTATTTTGGTGACCACACCATATGGTTCCTTACATATTTGCTTCTTACTACTTTGTTATTAGTGATTAAACCTATATACACTCTACCGTTCTCAAATCTCACTTCATGAGATTTTACTGAATAGTTATATATCATATTTTTATTTTTTTTAGATGAGCCGCAATAAGTTGGATTAAGCTAATAAGTAAATAGATTAATGATCCATTCAAACTTAAATAAATTAAACGAACTATATTTGTATGGGCTAATTTTAGTCCGCGATAGTTTTGGCCCATTTTCATTTTATTCCTAAAAAAAATATTAATTTGTTACTTAAGAGGAAAGTGGAAAAATCAGTCCACTCTGTCAAGAACCCCAAAATTCCTTCTCCTTAAACTCCAAGTCTTCCCGCCGCTTCACTTCTCTTCTCAAACCCTCCACAACACCGCCGTTCACGGCGGCGGCATAATCCATTCAGTTTCTCCTCTTCTCCCTTTACTCCGCTCTAATCTCATCTTCCGATGGAGGCCACGGCGGCGTCTGAAACCTCCGATGGACCTGTTTTGAACGTGATCAACAAACGCCTCCGTGCCCTCCGCAAGAAACACAATCGCATTCTCCAGATGGAAGAGTCTCTCGCTAATGGGAAAACACTTAACAAGGAGCAAGAAGAAACTTTTCGCTCAAAACCCAGTGTTGTTGCTGCCATAGACGAGCTTGAGAAGCTTCGTCAGCCACTAGCTGCTGCTGTAACGGAAGAAATCAACCTTGCTACTCAACACCAACTCGTCTCTGCTGCGGATTCCCCAGATGAGAAATAGCTGGAAAGAGGATAACAGTTGTGTTGAGGTTGAGGATTTGCTTAACATTATTTATTTTGGTAGCATGTTTGCTCATGCCAATTGGGGGAAAAATGACTTTGTTTCAACTATGTGGAAAAGGGCTATGCATGAGAGGGCTTGTTGTTTGAACTATGATTGCATGCCGGAAGATGAGTCGACGGATGTGATTGATATGTTGTCAGAGAAGGACTTGGATTTGATCTCTATGCTTAGTGAGCTACTCATTTGTCGTCCTGTTAACTCTACTTTGTCACACAAGCACGCCCTTCAAGCTTGTATTGAGCATGCCAAGCTGTGGATAACAAAGTCTGATCAGCTCATTCTACCAGAATCAGATGCTACTTGTGAGTGCAAAGTTTACTCCTTTCATCCCATTTTATATCGTCCTTGTTACTGTTTTCGTGAATACTTTGGTTTGCTGCACTTGAGTTGTGTCTCTCTATGTCCACGAGGTAGGGTAAGGTCTCTGTATATCCTACACTCCCCAGACCCCATTTGTGGGGTTACACGGGGTATAATGTTGTTATTTATGGATGAAAGGATAGCTTGATAGTGAAAAAGTTTAATATTTCATCTAAGTTTTGAACTTTGTAACAGTTACAATAATATATTTGTATTCTTGGAAGTTGTATAGAAATGAGAATAATGTGAGTCATTTTGGGACATGAAACGAATGTGGTATAGATTAAAAAGGAGGGAGTATACTAATAGCAATATCCCCTTTTTAGTTAAGATTGAGGTGATCATCTGTAGATACTTATATTTTTGTTTCGTTGCAGATGCTGGTTTGAGATCCAAGTTGAACAAGATCATGTCTTCGTTGTATTTTACAACGGAACCTGTCTTTAGAGTGGAACAGGCTGTTGCTGAGTATGAGTCTTATCAGCTGCCAGTAGAAGAGACAGTAGAAGAGACGGTTTTGCCGGTCAATGCAACTGGGCAAGTGGAGAGTCCAGATGAGCGCTATCAAGAGAAGGTAAATGCTACTTTGGGCTACCTCTTAGATAGAATATTCAAGAAGTTGTAACTTGTTGTCTTTTTCGATGATTACCCATGTTTGCTTTTGCTATTTCCCAATAGTATTATAGTAAACATAACAGTTAGGTGATGTTGAATTAGGCCCTATACTGATTCTGCATACTCTAGGACACAGTTCAGCACAATGCTAAAATTTGTACTTCGAAAGCCCAAACCTTCTTCTTTTTGGTTTGTGGAAATAGAATAGACTTTTATGTGGTTTTGTTTAGGCCAAACTTTTGACTGGTCAGGTTTTTGGGACCTGATCCTTGCTAATAGATTGCGTGCTTCTCCCCTTTTTCGGTTTTATTTGGGGTTGGTATTTTAGGACTTAAACCTTTAACAGAACACACCTTCTTTTATTTTGCTAAAATAATGGTTGTTTGTGTTACTATGTGTGTGATAAGGAGTTCATGAACTTTATTGGTGAGTGGTTTGGTTTTATCTGCTGTACTTTTATTGTGGGTGAAAAATTGAGGCTTTTTTTAGTTTAGATACCAAGAATAATATCTTGAACAATAATAGATATCTAGTGAAATAACAAAGATTACTGTAGTTGCTAATTAGAAGTGATTGTTAAACACTATTTTTAAGTATAAGAGTCATTTGATACCATCACCTAAACCACATGACCAGTGTATTAACAAATGGTAGCCATATTTTCGGCGTGACATGGACTAGGGTTGAAAATGACGGGTTGTATAGCCTGGACTGCATTTGGCACGATATATAATGTATTTTCATGAAAGATACTTTAGCTGAAAATGTTTCATTTTTTGTTCTAGATTGGTTTTGGTGTTTGACTCTGTATAAAGGTAGGTCTTAAGGCCTGTAAGTGGTGTCTTGGTATAATTGTATCAACATTCTTAATGGATCACAGTAAATGACATGGATTAAGAGTGGAGTTGGTAGAAGAGGAAATCAATTATATCCTTCAATGACGTAAATCATATCTGCTCCAGTTTTGGACTCTAGCTTAAATAAATTAGGTGAGCATATCTGCTCTAGCCTTGTAGGGTTTACCATTTATGGACTAATTTTATTTTTCCTTTTGGTTTATGTGCTACTCTCTTTGCCCTAAATTGACTATCCTACACCCTGATGTGTTGTCTTCATATCTGTATACCCTTTCTATATTCCCTTCAATAATTTTAGATAGGAGTTAATAGTATTCTAAGGCTTGTTTTGAGATCCGCTGGGTGGTTCGGGTTATTGCATTTTTCTTCTGTCATTAATTAACATTGTAGTTATTTGGTGCAAAAGGGGAAAAGTAGTACATTTCCGAGGTTGTAGAATGGACCAAATGAAAATCTGTGGTTCGATTCCCACAAGTGTGTTGCAACATAAGATCCAGGTAAAAGCAAGCAAAAACATAAAATGATGAAAACATTAGGATACCAGATAAACAGTGGATTGATACCCACTATAGGAAGTCCTCATAAGACAACTCTTAAGTTTCATAAAATATAAAGTTGCTTCAAGCATGCTCACTTTTTCTTAAAATCGATCTTTATATTAGTAAGAGAGTAAATCCTAATGTCTTTTTATAATGTGGAGTCTGGGTCAGCTTGTAAGCACTTCAATTATTCCATCAGGCACCAATACCTGGTATCTCCTTCTAACAGAGAAGAAATCATCTTGTGTTTTCTTGCCTCAGTGTGGATTTGACCTTTTAACTCATGATTCTTCTCCCTAGTGGTAAAAAAATTCATTAAGGGTGTTCAAGATTTAATATATACATTTGAAAAATAAATTGACCTACATACTTTGTATAATTTGTTATATACATAATTTAAGTTTTCGGCGGAGGACATTCGACTGGTCACCTGTCACTACATGTGGCTATGCCAGTGCTTCTCCCACATCATCCACTACTAGACCAAACCCTTGGGTTGCAAGTGATCAGAGTATATCATGAGAAGGGAAATAAAAATTTATTTACATTCACTGCGGAAAATGCTTTTCTTTTTTCCTGCCTCTTTAATTGCTGCTCCTTTAAAAAAGATAATAAGTTGCTTGTTGTTTACTATCTTCTGTTGTAATCAATCTTTCTGACCAAACAAGACACCAAAGGCTGCCTGTGAGAATATTTCTCTATCTCTTTCTTGCTTTAGTAATTTGTTGGGAATATTCGAATACACCTGGTGTTTTGATATATGTGGGAAATTAGCTTTATTTAGGAATTTGTCCTTAAAACTGTGATTCGGGATTCTGCAATGTATTAATCTGAGGTCTTTCCTTATTTTTGAGGTTTCTTAGAAAGAAGCTATCCCTTCTGTACATTTCTTGGTTCTCAACTTTTGGAGAAGGATCATTTTCTTGTTTCTATTTGGTTAATTGGCCTTTAAATTTGGTCCTTTTGGAGTTCCTCTCAAATTTATCAAGAAAGTTTGTATTTTTAATGCAAATCCTGAAGCAACCTGAACTTGGTTTGAAGTTAATTTTTTCTCTCTTTCTAGACAGTTAACTTATCCTCTTTGCACTTGTTTTTTGAATACAGTTCCTGAAGTGATACTACAACTTAAGCTATAGTTTAACTAGCTGCATTTATCTGTTTCTGATTAGCTGCAATAAGGTTTAAGGTTGTGGATCTCTCACCCACACACACATGCGTGCACCGAGACAAATGCCTTTTGGTCATTGATAGATACATTTCTTTGTTTTTAGTTCAGTTTCATCTTTTTTAATCATTTCCCTGACGTGTAATACTCTATTTTGACCTGCCTTTGATCCCCTCCCCCCTCTTCTCAAACAAATAACAAAACTAAATAAACAAACTTGTGTCTTTTTGTTATTCCATTTCTGTTACTATTTAGTGTTTCTTGCACTTCGACTATAATATTATTTCCTTTTATTAGTATGCTTTGTCATGCTTTCTTCAGCATTTTGTCTCGACTTCTTCTCTCCTATTGTTTTCTCTTTTCGAAATGCTTTTACTTGAGCTGAAAGTCTATCGGAAACCACCTCTCTATCATCCAAGGTAGAAGTAAGGACTGCACAAACACTACCCTTCCTAGATCCCGCTTGTGGAATTGAGACTGGTTTGCTGTTTTTATTTGTTGCTTACTATCTTCTCTGAAAACACTGATTTCACTATCTGCGAAAAGTATAGAAAAACTTATTAACCGTCAATGCTGAATATTCTATCTTTATTTGTAAGAGGTAGAAGGTGAACTACACATTGTTCTCTAAACCACTGATTTCACCATCAGAGAAGGATAATGTGTTGACTCTTGACCATCTTTTGGGCAGCACTATCTGATAACATAATATTATAGTATTTCCTCACGTGTTTGGAGAAAATTTTGATGTCTTGTGTTGTTTTTCATGTATTCACTACTAGCTGTAGTAGCTTCTGTTCCTGCATAATCCAACTTCAAATATTTATTTGTTTTCCAGGATGGGGAACATGTAAATTCTCAAGCTGATAAATCTAGCGAAATTCACGATAGCTCTGCAAAAGATCACCAGGTATACATGTGTACTTCTCGGAGAATGCTTTCTCAAGTTGAATGTTGTTATTCACAAGATACCTAAAAGGCTATAAATGTTAACTTTTTTCCAATATAAAAATTACTTTGATGAAGGAACAGGAGAACTTGTCCGAGCAACATGTTGAACCAGAAGAAGTTGGACATGAGGGAGAAGGTGTTGAGGATCCGAAGGATGCAAATGTTGATGATCAACAATCGGTTCCCCGGAGGTCCCATCAGCATTTCAGGGGTAATCGTGGTGGTGGTGGTGGAGGTCGTCGTGGATACAACAATGGCCGTGGAGGCCGTGGTAGAGGACGGTCTTACCATGATGACCACAACCCATACTATGATCAACCTGGTAATTATTACCCAAGGAATTATCCTAATTATCGGGGAAGGGGTGGTAGGGGTAGCCGCGGTGGTGGGTATTATAGCCACTATGCTGCTTCAGGTGATCAAGCTGGAAATGTCCCCGCTTTTTCATGATTGTTTAGGTGAAGCATATGCTATACCTTTTTTGTTGGAAGCTGAAAACGCCATTTCCCCGTTAACCTGAAGCACTAAATGTGTCAAAACTGTTTTGCTTGTGTCAAGTCCTACCAGAAGAGCATTAAAAAAGGGTTAAATGTAGTGTCTTTTTTGAACTTTACAACTTGTTGATCAATTTTGAGTCTTCATTACTAGTTTGATCTCAAGTGAAACTGTATGATAAATGTCTGCTATATTCTGAGTGATTAAAAGTTGCCTGCTGTTATATATCATTCAGAAGGCTGCGATTTTTATGCAGATGTGCTATTTGAGATGACGCTAAATCTTACCTTACTAATCTTAGTGAACGGAGCGACAGTTTTTGAATGGAATGGTTGTGCATATATTTACTTTTGGAGTGGCAGTACCTCACTTGTGCTATTTGGGTAAAATATTGAAGTCCTATACAAGTATGTGTGTTATGACATTTTAAATTTTTCTGGAGATTCTTTCTTGATGGTTTGGTAAGTATCCAAAATTAATTGAGCTATGTCAATATTGAAGAAAATCATGATAATAGGATGATTTTAAATTATGACTTTGATTTGTCAAAATGAAATAATATAAAAATTGGTATGACATAAATTTTATAAAATAATTAATTGAACTGTAGCAGTTTTTGAAGGACCAGTCGGTTTGGTTTTGAAATATATCGGTTTTACTTATTAGTTATTGGTTTGTAGCCATGCTAAATCGTTATGGAATCTATCGATTTATCGATTGTTGATGTATTGGTAGTGATTGATATTGGGTTAATGGCGGTGCACACAATTTTCAAATTGAAAATTACTAATGGACTAATCACTAATTAACAACATGCAGTAGCCAATAGTCACTAATGAATTTATCTCTGTTAGTCCATTATAACATAAAACACCTAATAAAATTCACCGACTCAAAAGGAATCCTCATAACAATCAAGCTAGTTTCGATATGAACTATAAAGAGAAATCATTACAGAACTATTGAAGAAAATCATTAATGAGCATGAGACCATTACTAATTAAAAAATTTACATTGCAGATTGTAGTATTTCAATATTGCAGACATATTTTACCGACTCACTCACTGTAATGAGAAGATAAAAACAAAGACTTAAAGTAAGGGAATCAACCATTTGACTTTAATTCAGACTCTTAGAGAATGATGTTCAATATAACTCACTGGCTTGGAAGCAGTGACAGTGAATCAATGAGTGATGTCGCAACTTTGAAATATTATTATGAAATTTGAGTGTCAACTATAAAGTCAATGTAAAGAGTCTGAAGACTGAAGTGTAAATCCTAAAGGCTAAAAGTGCCTAAGGCCTCAAGTGATATAAATATAATTAATTAAACTTCTTATCAGGTTATCGGGATACCCGATTAGAAATATGGCAATATTGAGACCCAAATCGATAAGTCAATAAGAAGTTTATGATAAACTAAAACCCGAACCATTAAATCATTGACCAAATAACTAAATTATCGATTTCGATTTAATTTTAAACGGCCCTACTCTCGATGACTAATGTCAAAGGAACAAAGACCAGGACATTTAGCCACATAAAATGAAAGACATATATGAATAACATATGTTTAATGTAGTTCAATAAAGATGAGGTTTCATTTCACTACTCAAGTTCAATAACAACTACAATATGTTTAGTATAATTTGATAGAGATGAGGTTTCATTTCACCCTACTCTATTTTAATATAGTGTATAATATCTGCGTTAATTTCATCATTACCTTTGAATTATAAATCTAAGATACTTGAAACTTTCTCAAAATGACTTATGTATTAATCATCACTTTCAAATCTATTTCAAAATGACGTTACTGAATTAACGCTCTAAATATTCGACTTAAATTATGCTTACCAATATTTAGATATGCAATAATAATTCGGACTACGAAGCTCATAATGAATTTTTTTTTTATTTCAGATCAGTTTTATACCGCAATCTCTCATAATTTTCACTCACTTTTTAAATCACTATATCATCCATTTGATGCACTTCAAAATAAATTATTCCTTTTTGCTTTTTCAATAATAAGCATAATTATTTTCATTTAGTCAATAAAGTATATCAACTCATTTAAGATGTCAACTTAAAATTATATATATTTTATAAATGGTGTTGGGAATATATATAAAATGGTTAATTATGCTGATAGAGAATAAACCATCACTTTAATATTCGAGTAGTTTAATAAATTAATACATAGTCATGAATGGTGCATAAAAGTAAAATGCATCAAACATCTTTGAGATCATATCTTAAAAATAAAGAAATGACAGAGATGATAAAAGTTTAATAATACACGTGTCATCTTTATTCAGAGGTTTTGAATTTGAGTCTTGAATACAAAGAAAATCTCGTTGAAAATGTCACCCCTTAGAATAAAACTTATATGTGCAATTCAAATTTAATCAGGACTCTAATATAAATATCAAATACGAAATAAAAAATGATTTTCTTATTTTTTTTAAAAGGAATAAATAGGAACAAGAAAAAAAAGTTGTGCTAGCTAGCAGCATATAATGAACGGGTAATTAAAATTCAGCCGCAAAAGTATTTTTTTTACTGTGGAAGCATCCTACTTTTTATCTTGTCTTTGAAAATAAAGATCATTTATAGGTGTTTAATTATTTTAAAAATTTATAGAAATAAAGAGGAATATCACTTAAAAGAAAATTAAATTAAATACTTATTTTATTGTATCAACAATGTGTACATATATATATTCATATCGGATACATAGTTATATATCATCTATATACGAGTATACATTATTTATACAATAATGATACATTTGTTTATATATATATATATATCGATATATTGAATATACATACGACTATTTTATGTAAAATAATTTTTTGTTGCCGATACATATTAATAAGTAACTCAGTAGGTCCTTATATGGACTAATTGTGTTTTCCACATGAAGAGCTTTAGAGGAAATAGATATAAACATGTATATAAGCTTCATGTGATTCGAAGTCAACCACTATATATTGCAAGAAAGCCCTATATATACCATGTATAACCTTATAACTTATTTACACTTCTATTGAGCTAAGGTCGATAAAAAATAACTTATTTTTTTTTATCCCGAATAAAGAGAAGGACTATATATATATATATATATATATATATATATATATATATATATATATATATATATATATATATATATAAATCTTTTTTGATCATGTGATTTTTAATATGTCACGTAAAAAGTTAAAACTAAAGAGTAGCTAAAAAAGAAAAATAATATTCTTTTCAAAATAGATTAAAAAAAGTATGAAAAATAAATCGAAACGGGAAAAATATTTTTTTAAAGGGTTTGATTAGATGTAGGAAAGTTGATGAAATGTGGTCTCTCCCTTATTCTATTTGGGTGCTAAGAATAAAGGAATAAATAAACCTTTCAACTCTGTCGTTTCAAGTTCATCCAAACTAAAAATAGTCGTTTATTCAGTTGATTTAATTAAAAATAGTCGATAATTGTGTAATATTTGTATAGTCGATATATAACATGAATACGATTGTATATAATAAGTGTATAATTTATATATATCAATTTTAAAAAAATAGTAGACCGAAAAGCCTTTTTTGGAAAAAATTACATAAAAATACAACTTAAGATATCATAATCTCTAAAGTTTCCTATCATTTAAAAAATATAATTTTTTTCTCTCGGATACATCCTCGTCCTCTCTCTAGTACATTTCTATCCCCTCTCCGCTGCATCCCTATCCTCTCTTCGATACATCTATTTTCTCTCAAATACATTCCCCTCTCATATGCATCTCTCATTAAGTAACGTATCTTTGCAATGTAACGGACAATAAAAAAAAGGAAAAATTACATAAATTGGTAAATTTTAATAAATAATTACTGATTTTAACAATACTTTTTATTTATTACCATTTATAGTAATACTATGTTAAATCTGCAATATGTATTAAAAGTGAATTATATATGAATTATAATTGTTTTTTAAAATATATTATTTTTGTTTGGTAAAAATTTGACACATGTATTATAAGTGTATTAAAATGTGTGATAAATGAATTATCTATCATTAAAATTTGTATTATATGTGAATAAAAAATTGTTCTTTATAATATGAATTAACTTGTATTATAAATGAATTAAAAGCGATCAAGTGAAAAAGAAATATTATTGCTATAAATGATAAATATTTTTTAATTATAGTATATTTATGTAAGTTTCCCATAAAAAATATATTTGAGAGCAATAAAAAATTTAAAATTTTTGTAGCTGAGAAAACATTCGTAGGATATAATCAGCTCCCAAATGTGTGAGATTTATGTAAAATACCTTTTTTTTTACATAGGGCATGAGGGAATTTGAGAAAATGGAGAGGAGTCTCAGTGTATTAATTATATGTTATAAATGTAGAGGGTGAATTAAGATGGGATTTTTATTTAATGGATTTCAAATCAAAATTATTTTTACTTACTAATTTGTAAGTAGAGATTAATTTTTAACACAAATACATAACTTTGCACAATATTATTGGGTCGTTCTCTGATTGTAAAATTTTTGTAGCTTATAATCTAAATATATTATAATATTTATATGAATATAAAAAAAATTCAGTAAGAGAAAAATGAAATTTCTTACCCAAAAATTATTTCTAAATTTAAAAAAAGAGTTATTCTTTTCCAAATTAAACAAATTAAAAAAAATATGCTGACATAAGTGAAAAAACAAATGGGATAGAGAATAACTTCCCTTTTATGCACTTAAATTCTTAATTTATAATAACAAAACATACCATCACTTACCTTTATGCACTTAAATTCATAATAATAATAATAATAATAATAATAATAATAATAATAATAATAATAATAATAATAATAATAATATGTCTCAGCTCAAAAGAAGTGTAATAAATTATATCTAGGTATGATATTTAAAATTAATTTTTTTTAAAAAATTCACGTCAACTTAAAATCAGACAAAAAAATTAAAACGAAGGAGTATATAAGAATAGTATTTCTTTTGTGAAATATTCTTCACCACAAACATCTTAGTTGTACCTATATATGAAAAGGACAGAAAGTGGTACACTTCAATTAGGTTCTCTTTTTTTTTTCTCTGTCATAGAGTTCGATATTTATATTAGAGTTCGATTAAATTCAAATTTGAGCCAAAAAATCCTACATTAGGAGGTAAAACACTTTATAACAAAGACGATTTCTTATCCAAAGAAACTTGAACCCGAAACCTCTAATTAAAAAATGAAAAAATATTTACCACCCCACCATGATACATGAACATATTGAGTTGTAAATGAACCACACACTTTCTTGTGGGAATTAAAATTCTATTAGTTAACATCATTTGAAGTATAGTTTCCATTTGGCTAGCTACCTCAATGAATCTCTTTATTCCGTTTCCTCATACATGAAAACATTTTATAATCGCGATCAGTTAGATTTAAATTTGAAATTTCTAATTAATTACGCTCTTTATGTATTAGTATGAATAAATTTAGATGACATATCTTTTATTTAAGGTTGTCTTTATTTAATTAGATCGTCAATAATTTCAATCTGATTGTATTTAAATGAATACGATGGATAACATAGATACTATGAGAATTATTATATTTATCTTTAATTAAAACATTTTGTTGCTTTTTAATCATTATTGTTAAGAGATACACTTCGATACCAATATTGATGTCCAATAATTTTGTAGTAATAATTAAATTTAACTATTACATCATCCATTAATTATAACAGAGCAAATGATAATATTTCTAATTATTTGATGCTAGGCCTAGCAAGGGTGGTAAATTAGCTAGATGTTCCTTTCAACAGTAGAAATTGGTTTCATATCCAATAAATTCACTTTTTAGAGTCCCATGATCACATGGGAACAATATTTTTCAATCTTCTCCTACGAAATGATAGGCGGAATATATAAATAGACATTTAAATTTGACATTAACTATTAATTGAATATTTTAACTTATCAAATAATTATCTAATCACTTTAATTCATTTTTACCGTGTCATGTAGATATTTGATACTTGCATATTTGAGCATTTGACATTTAACGACTCATTCATATAATTACTTGTTAATTGAAATGGTATAGATGAGCCTAACTTTTAAAGGATAATATAGATGACTTTTTTTTCTAAGTTCGATGATGTATTGAGCCTTTTTTTCTTTATAAAATGATATGATTAATGACGTGATCGAATCATAATTGATCACGTGTACAAATGGTAAACAAAACTGTTTTCAATTAACAAATAATGATACAATTAAGCCTTTTCAAGCGAAAATTGATATAGATGAGCCAAACTTTTAATGAATGACTTAAATGAGTTTTTCTCAAAGTTCGATAATATATTTGAGCCTTTTCTCATTTTTCAATTTTGACATGTCACCCACGATAGAAATTTCATGTGAAGTTTACTGGAATGGGTTGGTCATGATATATACATGAGTTAAGTTAAAGTGTCTAGATGATCGATAAGTTGGGTCCCATTTATAATTAAGTGTTTATCCTTCAGTTGAGGTCTAGTCGGCGTGTGAGGGTAGGGACGTGTATTAATCGGTTCAATTCAATTTTATATATTATCGATTTGGTTTATCGGTTTTTTAAATGTGCTAACTCAATAACAAATCAATAAGATATTTTTTATCCGTTTTTGCGTTATCGATTCGATATTATATGACTTCCCACTTCTCTAGATGCTTTGATATAGTGAAATGAAAAAGATAATGAGAAATTACATCAAAAAGAAAAAATATAGTACGAAGGCTATAATTACATGTCATTGCCAAAATATAGTATGATATTTCTTATGTTAATTAATATTACATACCTTAACAAATTTGCAAAAGCTACAACCTACAATTAAAAACTAAAACTAACATGAAATAGTCCAACAAGATTAAAACTAAAAATCAAATAGCTACAATTGCAAACCCTTACTTTAGTCTTTAGGTTTTGAGTAAACAGTAAAAACTCGTAAAGTAGCCTAAAGTGAAGTGGATAAAGTACTAATAATTTGATATAGTTATAATGTCTAGTTATATATTAAATTATCAATATCTAATATTTAAGAAGGGTAAAGTAGTAAACTGTTTTAACATTATTGGGTTATCGGTTTACCCAATAACCCAACAGTAAAATTCGATATCGTACCAATAACCTAATAAATTTTTTATAAACCCATTAAAACCCCAATAACATTTTATCAGTTCGATTTATTGGTGGGTTCGATTTTGCACACGAGTGTTAAGAAGTCTCACATCATCAATGAAAAATTGATCTTATATGGACTTGAACAGACCTCTCCCTCATAAACTAACTTTTGTGGTTGAGTTAGGTCGATATGTCATATCTTCATATCCCCTAAACATGAAATATTAGCCTAAAGCACCAATACCAAAACCTAAGCAAAATAGCATCAAATCTCTCTTTGTATAGTGAAATGGTCGACATGATGAACATATTCTATAACTAGTTTAAGTTGTTTTAAATTTTGAAAAAGCAAAATATTTTAGTACATCAACAACCAATATAAAAAGGGCTAAGCAAAACTCTTAATTCCAAATAAAATATATATAAGAGAAAAAACAATGGGTGCTAACTACTCAGTCACATTGCATGAAGCTCATAATATGCCAATCACACCACAATTGAAGAGGTCTCAAGTCATTGCTTTTCACTCTTCAACAAAATGGAAGCTCCATTTTGATTCTTTGAAAAATACAAACAAATTGGTAAACATTTTAAACTATATCTTTATATTTTTAACCTAGTTGATTGTAAATAGCTGATAAGATAAATAATCAGTTATGCGTTTAGATGAAAGTGTTTGAAACTGTTAATAAACACTTGATGATGTGTGTTTAGTAAAATATGTGGAGAAGTTGTTGTTTTATTAAAATGACTAAAATATCCTTTAAAATTTTCAATAAATTATAAAATTAAAGTATCCTTGTAAGATATTTTGGGAATCTTTAAAATATAAAATGATAAAAATATTTGGTCAAACTATTATAAGCTGAAAAGTTGTAAGTTGAGGATGATCAACTTTAGGATTTTTGACTTATAAGGTGTTTACCAAACATGTAAATAAATTAAAAAGTACTTATAAACGAGTTTGATTAGCTTATAAACTTAGCCTAACACCCTCGTAAATCGTAATAGATATTCTGCCTTCTAATATTGGATTTTTTGCTTTGTTGTTACTAGGTTGTTATTGACTTCACAGCTACATGGTGTGGTCCTTGCAAATACATGGATCCAATTCTTAATGACTTTGCTGCTAAATATATAGATGTTGAGTTTGTCAAGATTGATGTTGATGAATTGGATGTATGAATTACTTACCATCACATTCCTTTTTTATATACTCATCGAGTTGAATTCTTATATGGTCATTCAACTGATTGTTATTATCTCAGAACGGTCACCTTTTTTGTTTGACAAAAATTTGGAATCAAGAAAGAAAGGTGATCACATTCTGGGAGATAATAACTGTTAGTTGAGTGACCATCTTAGAAATCAACATCATACTCGTTTGATGTCTCGATTGATACTAATTTCACGATCTTGGTTGAATCGTTAACAGGACGTAGCTCAGGAATATGGGGTTCAAGCGATGCCAACGTTCGTGTTGATAAAGAAAGGGGAAGTTGTTGACAAGATTGTTGGAGCAGATAAAGATGGACTAAAGATGAAAATTGAGAAACACAAAGCTATGTTCATATAAGAAAATTAAACCAAAGTGTGTAACAAATGTTTGAGCAGAGTTTGCTTCATAACATTTGATTGAAATAACTTAGCTTATGTAATTCATCTATAGTATTATTGTAAACTTCATTAAAGAGGCTGATTAAAGCACTAATGTTTCACATTTACTTTGGTTTAATTTGACCAAGTGTACTAATTTTATGTCTTGTGTACTTTTAATGTCTTTTTCCAAATCCAACATCATATAGTCGCGCGAATCAGAATTTAAACTTTATGATTTCGATATACCACTTAACTTACTAACCATTTGCATTATTGGCTTCAATTTTTTTTTTCATGTTTAGTAGTTTGCTTAACACACAAACAAGGATTGAACTAAAACTATTGAATTCACCTAAACTTGTAACACATTTTCCTTCCTTTTCACTTGGTAACATTTACAATGTAGTCATACAAGCTTTGAGAGTTTTATTTAGGAAGAGAATTAGCGAGACACAAGTGTACACTGCCATTTGTGTGAACCTCTTTTTATTCGCAGTGAATTTCGTTAAGTTATTTCTTTTGATATTTTGTACTCTCTTTTATATAGTAGATTTCTCATTTCCTCTTATTGATATATGTCGATAGACCAAATCACCTTAATTTGAATGAACTTTAAACAACATAGATGAAGGGGTTATTCCTTAGCACCCACAAGTCAAATACAGGAAAAAGAGAGACCACATTCCATCAACTTTAAGTTCAATTACTTACTAATTAAAAAATTGTTTACATAATATTTTTCACTTTATTCAATTCATTCTCTTTCACCAAAATTTGCTCTTTTGACACTTTATTGCACACTATTTTCATTGCAAAATTCTCTCATGAATGACTTCTAGATGCTTTTGTGTTTTGTGCACAAGTACAATTACATATTCTAACAAAAATTTAAAATTACCCCACTGCATTCATTTATTTATCATATATACTATTAATCTTTTTCTCATGCATGAAAATATTGTGAGTCTAAAATCTGAACTTCTAATAATATATGAAAATATATATTATGTGTTGAATCGTATGAATCACTTTTTATCTAAAAGTTTAAATAGTTAAAAATACAGGTTCTCAATATTTCTTAGCTTGTGTTAAATGATATTCTCAACATTTTGAACCTATTGGAATCATCAAATCACCAATCCGAAATCATCTAGACTAGATGTTGATTGTTGTCAACTCAATTTTTTTAAATGAACAAAATATTCCAACCAATGATCCAAACATTTGATGATGTCATAAATTACTCTGCATTAGAATTATTGGACCAAACTACCAATACCAAAAGCCAAAGCAAAATAGCATCAAATCTCTCTTTGTATAATAATAATGGTCTACATATACAATTGAAGGAACATATTCTATTGTTTTAAATTATGAAAAAGCAAAACAATTAAGTACATGAGCAATTACCAATATAAAAAGGGTCCAAACAAATCTCTAAATTCCAACATCAAAGCCAAAGAAAACCTATCAAAACCATAAGTTGAAGAGCAAAAAATCTTTTACTCCAAAAAACTAAAAGAAAAAAAAAATGGGTGCTAACTACTCAACTACTTTGCATGAAGCTCATAATATGCCAACCACACCACAATTCAAGAGATCTCAAGTCATTGCTTTTAACTCTTCAACAAAATGGAAGCTCCATTTTGATTCTTTGAAGAATACAAACAAATTGGTAACCATTTTGCACAACAACTAATTCTCTAATGATATTGTGTGTGGTTTTTAACTTAGTGTTTAAGTTATCTATATCGTCAATATAAGAATGTTTTACCACCTTTACCTGTTGTAGCAAGTAACTTGTCTTATTTCATAATTATCTTATAATATAAGCAAATATTTTAAATTATTAGTATATAAAAGTTGTACTCATTGTATATTAGAGGGTACTCTAATCATTGGATATTTTTGCTATGTTGTTACTAGGTTGTTATTGACTTCACAGCTACATGGTGTGGTCCTTGCAAATATATGGAACCAATTCTCAATGATTTTGCTACTAAATATACAGATGTTGAGTTTGTCAAGATTGATGTTGATGAATTGGATGTATGAATTTCTTACTACCACATCCCTTCTATATCTTCTATATTCGTCGTGTTGGTTTCTCATATTGTCACTCAACTAATTGTTATTATCTCAAAAGTCACTTTTTCTTTTACTTTCTGAGATAATAACTATTAGTTGAGTGATCAACCATATTAGAAATCAATATCATACTTGTCTAACGTCTCAAATCTTCGTTGAATTGTAAACAGGATGTGACTTTTTGAGATAATAACTATTAATTGAGTGATCGACCATATTAGAAATCAATATCATACTCATCTAACCTCTCAAATCTTCGTTGAATTGTATACAGGATGTGACTTTTTGAGATAATAACTATTAGTTGAGTGATCGACCATATTAGAAATCAGTATCATACTCATGTAACGTCTCAAATCTTCGTTGAATTGTATACAGGACGTAGCTCAGGAATATGGGGTTCAATCGATGCCAACGTTCGTGTTGATGAGGAAAGGGAAGATTGTTGACAAGATTGTGGGAGCAGATAAAGATGGACTAAAGATGAAAATTGAGAAACACAAAGCTATGTTCATATAAGAAAATTAAACCAAAGTGTGCAACAAATGTTTAAGCAGAGTTTGCTGGAATGACACTTCCCTTGTAGGATAAAATTTCATGTCTTTATCACATTTTGATTGAGAGAACATAGCACATTATTGTAAACTTCACATTCAAGAGGCTGATTAAAGCACTAATGTTACACATTTGCTTGGTTTGAACAAGTGTATTAATTCTGAGTGTTGTGTTATAATGTCTTTTTCCAAATCCAAAATCCTATAGTCATACCACGAATCAAGAATTTCAACTTTATGAATTCAGGCAGTTCAAAATCGTATCAAACCCGATATTTCGAATCAACAATAAGTTATTGGTTTATCGATAATGAATTATTGATTTAGCGATTTTGATAACCATTTTAGTTTTTTTATTATCGAGTTATTGGTTGTTACAGGTTTGAGGTTTTTTTTAATGGTGAACAGATACCCGATATAAATTAATAAATTATATTTATACCATTCTGTGTATCAAGTTTTATAATTAGGGTTTAGTTGCTTACTTTTATTTCTGACTGTTGGGTTATTCAACAATATGCCATTATTTGCTTTTGAGCACTTTGCAATCTGTAAAATGATCATATGTACGGTTCATTTAGTTTGTCTTAAGTGATTTTTAATGATCTTTTTATGTGTCAAATTTTATCAGTTAAATTAATAACCGAATCGATAACGATCAATAACCATTGATAAATCGATAACTGATAAGCTAATATCTTAATGGTTCTGTAGTGGCTTATATGATCTACAAATTGATAATCATTAAGTTAAATCAATAAACACCAAAATCGAACCGAACTGATACACAAACCCTAGTTCAACATACCACTAACCTTACTAATCATTTGCAGTATTGGGTTCAAAATTTAATATTGTTACATATTTAGCATATTTTTAACATAAAAAAAAGTTTGAGTCAAAATTATTGAATCCATTTAAATTCATAACTCATACTTCATCTGCTTTAATTTATTTGTTTGATTTTGATTAGATATGAAATTTAAGAAAGTAAAAAAGCACTTTCAAATTTTATAGTAAAAAACTAAAGATAACTAAAATATACCAAAAATATTCTTTAATCTATTTTGTGGTTTTAAAAATGCTACAAGAAAAGTTGAGATGAACGAATTATCCCCCCTCCCCCCCTAAAAAAAAACATTCTTTTTTTTAAAAATGAACTAATAAGAAAACTTAGACAAACAAATTGAAACGATCCATAAATATAAAAGTTGTTAGGACCTTTTTTATACAATATTGTTGTACAACAAAAAATGAGAAATGCAACTTTTCCATTTAAAATGTGATAGGATAAATAAATGCAATATGTACTCATTCACACATTTACAATTTGACTTATTTTAAAGTCCACAAGATGTCAAAAGGAATTAAAATGAGAATATATTACTTAATGCAGCTTTAGGTTCCCTTTTAATAAAGAAAATGAATTTACTATATAGTAGGTTCAAATTAAATCATCACCAACTTCTTTTTTTTTAAAAAAAGATTGATCTCTTTTTCTAGAATGTTAAAGCAATTCTAGAGAATATAAAAAACAACTATAATGTGATTTTAAAAATAATTAGGAATATAATATTGTTCTAGATGAGGTGAGTAAAACTTTTCATTAGATTCTTCCAATTATCTATAAGAATAAATTTGAAAACTTACATTTAATTAGATTTAGATATAATTGGATATAATTATAAAAACCTCTCAGTATTCCTTTAATCATCATCTATAAAAGCATATTTGAATATTTTGAGTGAATTTTATACGATTATTTTTTTCGATTTTTTGAACTCTTTTTATATATAAAAAATTATTTATCTTCTCTGTTGGATATATAAATCGATTGATCAAACTATATTAAGATATTATTGTGTCTCTTATGATATATTTCTTTTTTGTTATCTAATTTATTATTTTTAGATGATTGATGTACTAGTTTAGCTTCCACATAATACCAAAATTATTTAAATCCTTACAATATGAACCTTACATAATTATTCTTAGCACTCACAACTCAAATATAAGAAAAAGAGGAACCACATTCCATCAACTTTGGGTTCAATTAAATACTAATTAATCAAACAAATGATTTACATAATGTTTTTCATCATAAAAATATTTTTCATGTAAAATATTTTTGTTATACCTAAAGGACCACAACAGATGTTAAGAAAGTGGCAAACTTCACTTTATAATTTCATTTGAAAATATTCTCTTCACCAATGAAGTTGTAATTGAATTGCACACCATTTTCATTGCAAAATTCTCTAGTGAAAATGTCTTCTAGATGCTTTTGTGTTTGTGCACAAGTACAATTACATATTTTAACAGGACAACTTTATACAATTTATACAATATATACATATATATATATATATATATATATATATATATATATATATATATATGGAAAATGCATAAGTACCCCCTCAACCTATGCCTGAAATTCCAGAGACACACTTATACTATACTAAGGTCCTATTACCCCCTGAACTTATTTTATAAGTATTTTTTTACCCCTTTTTGGCCTACGTGGCACTAGCTTGAAAAAAAAAGTCAATCAGCGTTGGGCCCACAAGATAGTGCCACGTAGGCCAAAAAGGGGTAGAAAATTATTAATAAAATAAGTTCAGGGGGGTAATAGGACCTTAGTATAGTATAAGTGTGTATCTGAAATTTCGGGCATAGGTTGAGGGGGTACTTGTACATTATCCCATATATATATATATATATATATATATATGAATTCGTTTTATTTGAAAGTTTAATCCGTTAAAGATATATTCTTTTGATTCTTTAAACCGCAATAATTCTAATTTGTGTTAAGAGGCGAATTCAGAATTTTAAATTTTCGAGTTTCAAATTTTAGGACATGCATAACAATTACTAGGTTCATAATAGATTATTTCTACCGAGTAAGTGATTTTTCTTAACACAATTACATATTTTGAACAAAAGTTATTAAATTATGTCGAATTAGTAAGATATGAGGTAGATCCGCCCCTTGTTGTATTTGGGTGCATCAAATGGGCGCAAGGGAAAAATTTACCTTAAAGTTACCAGGTGTAACTGAGCTCAATATTTTTTATACGACCAATTGAAAGAAGGTTAAACCTGTTAAGTTTTAATCCTAGATCCACGACGAACGTTAATAATTGAAATCAATCCTAGATCCACGACGAACGTTAATAATTGAAATCTCAATTTCTATTTTTTTAGCTATTTTAATTGGTGATGTTAGTTTTAGATTCAATGACTTTACTTTCTTTTAGGGCCATAATTTTGCGTCATATAAAATTATAAATAAGAATAGAATCTATCATTTTCTTGAATGAAATGCTATCCAGCTTTTCCCCTAATTAAATTGAAACTTTATGCTATTTTTCACCTTGTAATCATATTCCTATTTTCAAAATAATATGAACCAATACTTTAGAGAACATTGTTTCTGTCACCAATAATAATATTCTTAAATCATACTACAATTGTTAATAGATATAATGTTCTTTTTTAAGTATTGGTTCCTATTAATCTCAGATATAAAATTACTAGATGAAGAATATAACTAATAAAGTAGTGTATGTATAAACAACTTTTTTTCCAGGTTGACATCATGGTAAAAAGTAAAAACTTCCTGTTTACACGAAGTCAAAAATCACAGTGACCTAACCAAGATTTTTATCCAAAGAACAAGATTTAAAATAGGAAAATATAAACATATAAATAATTGAACGGGTAACATCTACTATATATGCATAAAAATAATTTTAATTATGTATAAACAATATAGTTTTTTACGGAACGAGGTTGGGATAACTTCCAGAGTCCTTACTAGCTTCGCCCACACTTGAATAGATAATATTTTTACTTTATCAATGATTAATTAACATGTATTTCTTACTTCATTAAATCAGTAAGTTATACTTTTTCTATTTTAATTTATTTGTTTTACTTTTTAATTAGTCTGCTTAATAAATATTTTTTTTTCTTTTTTTCTTAACAATCAGTTTGTTCAAATTCCATGTGAAATGTTTAAGAACACAAGATTAAGGAATATTTTAATACATTCTACGTATTTTTAGTTATTTAAAACTACGACTTTTTATACTCCGTACTAAGTCAAAATTCGTCAAAGAAATTAAAATGAATGAAGTATTAATTTCGACATTTTCCGGCCGTTATCTTTTAAATGACCTAGATAGCGTAATATTATGTTATATTATCCGCGTATAGAATTTAAAACACATTAGAAGAAAGTGATAATGACATTAAATTGGAAACATTGGACCAAAGGACCATTACCAATTAAACAAAAATAAAACAATTTAGCATCAATTTTTTTTAATTTTTTTATATATAAATAAAAATGAAATGGTCGACATAATGAAGAACATATTCTATACTCATTTATAAGTTATTTTTACATTTTAATGAAAAGAAAAATTTGAACATCAACAACCTCTATAAATAAGGTCTTTGCAAAACTCTAAGCTCCAACATTTCAAAGTGAAAAAAAAAAACCACTTGAAAACCTAGAAGTTAAATAAGAGGGATCTTTTTTTTAAAAGAAAAATGAGTGGTTACAACTACCCAACATGGCCTGAATTTAACAAGAAGCCAATCACACCACAAATCAAGGGGTCTCAAGTCATTACTTTCAACTCTTCAACAAAATGGAGGATCCATTTTAATTTTTTGAAAGATACAAACAAATTGGTAATGAGCATTTTACTCTATTGTAACATGTTATAGAGCCCGTTTTGATTAGCTGATGGTAAATAGTTGATAAGCTTTAAGTGTTGAAAATCATTTGAAACGAATTTTTATAAATAAACAGTTACGTATTTAGATAAAAGTACTGAGACGGATAACTATTTTGATTCTTTGAATGATACAAAAAATTGATTATCATTTTTACACTATTACTCTATTTTAACTTGTTATAGAGCCTGTTTCGATTAGCTAATGATAAATAGTGGATAAGCTTTAAGTATTGAAAATCATTTTTAAGTGTTTGAAATTAATTTTATAAATAAATAGTTACGTATTTAGATAAAAGTAACGAAACTAGTAACCACTTTGAATCTTTGAAAGATACAAACAACTTGTAAATTATTATATGGTACTAATCATTTCCCTTTTTGATCTACTAGGTTGTTATTGACTTCACAGCTACATGGTGTGGTCCTTGCAAAAACATGGATCCAATTATCAATGACTTTGCTGCCAAATATACAGATGTTGAGTTTGTCAAGATTGATGTTGATGAACTAGTTGTATGACTTCTTGAACTTCACAATTTTTTTTCCGAGTTTAATTTCTATATATTGACGTGTTTACACAATCAGGTCCACTTATAAGATAATTATAGGCAAACCTCTATAATAAACCTTACAATTTAGTAAAAATAATAGATGTTAATAGCGTCAATGTGTATATCTTAAATCCTTTTCCATGATACTAATTTTACTTGAATCTTGGACAATTGGATACAGCATGTAGCTCAGGAATACGAGGTTCAAGCTATGCCAACGTTCTTGTTGATGAAGAAAGGGAAGGTTATTGACAAGATTGTGGGAGCAGATAAAGATGGACTAAAGATGAAAATTGAGAAACACAAAGGTAGCTTATACTAAGCAAACCAAAGGGAAATACAAAGCAATGACACTTCTTGTGTTGAATAAAGTTCATGTGTTTGTGGAATTTTTTAAGTGGATGAGATCGGTCTAGTCGTCTCAGTTATAATTTTTAAACTGATACAACTAGTTGTGTATCCATATCAAGTTCTTTGTTACATTTATTTGAATAAGAAAATGTCTCTTGTTTTTGTGTTCATATGTCAGTTCTAAATGGCCAGAAAATTTAAAATTGGCTTGTTTGCCTCTGGGGACCAATTGGATCATTGCTAAGATCTTAACGAACGTCAATGAAAAATTTTGAAAAAAAAATCAGAATTTGGATCACCAAAAATTCATGGACTAGCACATGAAAATTGACAAAATGAGAATTTACATGCTCTAGGGTTCGCTTGACCTTGAAAAGGAGTCTGTTTGCCCATGGAGACCAACTGACTCCATTGCTAAGGTCTTAACATACGTACATGAAAAATTTTGGGGAAAATATTATTATTTCGGACCACCAAAAATTCATGGTATAGCACACCAATATCGGCAAAATGGGGTTTTACCTGCCTTGGGACTCGTTTTGACCTTGAAAATGGGCCTATTTGCCCGTGGGGACCATCCGAATTTATAAAAATTTGGGCAAAAAAGAAGTCGGCATTAAAGTTCGTGGACTATGCACATGAAAATCGGCAAAATGAGGGATTTACTTGCTCTGGTGCTCGTTTGACCTTCAAAATGAGCTGTTTTGGCCGACAGGACCAACTGGCTCCATAGAAAACGTCTTAACGGACGTCCACAAAAATTTGGGCAAAACAGACGTAGGAATTCTGGATCGCCAAAATTCTATGGACTATAGCACACGAAAATCGCCAAAATGAGGGGTTTACTTGCTTCGGGGATTGTTTGACCTTCTTAATGGTCATTTTGGCCGTCAGGGCCTAATGACTCTATAGATAACGTCTTAACTGACGTCAACAAAAAAATTGAGCAAAAAAGACGTCGAAATTCTGGATCACTGCAAATCCATGGACTATAGCACATAAAAATTGGTAAAATATGGGGTTTTACCTGCTCAGGGACTCATTTAACCTTGAAAATGAGTCGTTTTGGGTCGTCAATGCCAATTGGTTCCATAGTTAACGTCTAAACAGACGTTCACAAAAGAATTGGGTAAAAAATAAGTCGGAATCCTGGATCACCAAAAAAGATTGTGGACTATAACACACGAAAATCCGCAAAATGAGGGGTTACCTGCTCCGGGGCTTGATTGACCTTCAAATCAGATCGTTTTGACCGTCAGGACAAACTGACTCCATAAATAACGTCTTAACGGACGTGAATAAAAAATTTGGGCAAAAAAGACATTAGAATTTGGAATCACC
Source organism: Solanum lycopersicoides (assembly GCA_022817965.1). Taxonomy (NCBI): domain Eukaryota; kingdom Viridiplantae; phylum Streptophyta; class Magnoliopsida; order Solanales; family Solanaceae; genus Solanum; species Solanum lycopersicoides. The sequence goes on along the minus strand of CM040622.1, from coordinate 2,184,702 downwards.
AAAAATCCATTGAATATAGTACACGAAAATCACCAAAATGAGATTTACCTGATTCGGGGCTCGTTTGACCTTGAAAATTGGTCATTTTGGCCGTCAGGGCTAACTAGCTCCATAACTAACGTCTTAACGGACGTCCACAAAAAATTTGAGCAAAAACGACGTCGGAATTCTGGATCACTATAAATCAATGGACTATAGCCCACGAAAATCAGCAAAATGGGCGGTTTACCTGCTCAAGGGCTCGTTTGACCTTCAAAATGAGGTGTTTTGGCCGCAGGGCAAACTGACTCCATAGCTAACGTCTTAACGGACGTCCATGTAAATTTTCGGCAAATTAATGTAGGAATTCCGGATCACCAAAAAAAATTATGGACTAAAATCGAAAAAATGAGGTGTTTACCAGTTGTGGAGCTCGTTTAACCTTCAAAATGGACTATTTTGGCCGTCAAGACCAATTGGCTCCATAGATAACGTCTAAACGGACGTCCACAAAAAAAAGTTCAAAATAGACGTCGAAATTTTGGATCACCAAAAATCGATGGATTATAGCACATGAAAATTGGAAAAATGAGGGGTTTACCTGCTTCGGGCCTTGTTTGACCTTCTTAATGGGCCTTTTTGGCTAGCAGGGCCAACTGACTCCATACATAACGTCTTAACAGATGTCCACAAAATATTTGGACAAAAAAGACGTCAGAATTCTAGATCACCAAAAATTCATGGAGTATAGCACAAAAAAATCGGTATAATGGGGGGTTTTACCTGCTCAAGGGCTCGTTTGACCTTGAGAATGAGTTTTTTTGGCTGTCTGGTTCAACTAGTTACATAGCTTACGTCTTAACGGATATCAACAAAAAAAATTCGGCAAAAAAGACGCTAGAATTTTGGATCACCAAAAAAAATCGTGAACTATAACACACGAAAATCGGCAAAATGAGGGGTTTACCTACTCTAGGGCTCGTTTGACCTTCAAAATGGGTCATTCTGATCGTCACGACCAACTAACTAAATAGATAAAGTCTTAATGGACGTTCACAAAAAAATCGGCAAAAAAACATAACGAAAGTCTAGATCACCAAAAATACATGGATTGTAGTACACAAAAATCAACGAAATGGGGTTTACATGCTTCAGGGCTCGTTTGACCTTGAAAATTGGTCGTTTTGAACGTCACAACCAATTGGATCCATAGCTAACGTCTTATCGTACGTCCACAAAAAATTTGAGCAAAAAATATGTCAAAATTTTGGATCACCAAAAATCCATGGACTATAGCCCATGAAAATCAGCAAAATGGGTTGTTTACCTACTCAGGGGCTCGTTTGACCTACAAAATGGGCCGTTTTGGCCGTCAGGACCAACTGGCTCCATAGAAAACGTCTTAACGGACGTCCACAAAAAATTTGGGCAAAACAGACGTTGGAATTCTGGATTACCAAAATTCTATGGACTATAACACACGAAAATCGGCAAAATGAGGAGTTTACTTGCTTCGGAGATTGTTTGACCTTCTTAATGGCCATTTTGGCCGTCAGGGCCAAATGACTTTATAGATAACGTCTTAACGGACGTCAACAAAAAAATTGGGCAAAAAAGACGTCGAAATTCTGGATCACTAAAAAAATCCATGGACTATAGCACATAAACATTGGTAAAATAGGGGTTTTTACCTGCTCAGGGGCTCATTTAACCTTGAAAATGAATCATTTTGGGTCGTCAATGCCGATTGGCTCCATAGTTAACGTCTAAACAAACGTCCACAAAAGAATTGGGTAAAAATAAGTCGGGATCCTGGATCACCAAAAAAGATTGTGGACTATAACACACGAAAATCCGCAAAATGAGGGGTTACCTGCTCCGGGGCTCGATTGACCTTCAAATCAGATCGTTTTGACCGTCAGGACAAACTGGCTCCATAGATAACGTCTTAACGGACGTCCATAAAAAATTTGAGCAAAAAAGACATTAGAATTCCGAATCACCAAAAATCCATTAATTATAGTACACGAAAATCACCAAAATGAAATTTACCTGATTCGGGGCTCGTTTGACCTTGAAAATTGGTCATTTTGGCCGTCAGGGCTAACTAGCTCCATAACTAACGTCTTAACAGACGTCCACAAAAAATTTGAGCGAAAAAGACGTCGGAATTCTGGATCACTATAAATCAATGGACTTTAGCCCACGAAAATTAGCAAAATGGGTGGTTTACCTGCTCAAAGGCTCGTTTGACCTTCAAAATGAGGTGTTTTGGCCGCAGGGCAAACTGACTCCATAGCTAACGCCTTAACGGACGTCCATGTAAATTTTCGGCAAATTAATGTAGGAATTCCGGATCACCAAAACAATTATGGACTATAGCACACGAAAATCGAAAAAATGAGGTGTTTATCTGCTTTGGAGCTCGTTTAACTTTCAAAATGGACCATTTTTGCCGTCAGGACCAACTGACTCCATAGATAACGTCTTAACGGAAGTCCACAAGAAAATGGGCAAAATAGACATCGAAATTTTGGATCACCAAAAATCAATGGATTATATAACACATGAAAAATTGGAAAAATGAGGGGTTTACCTGCTTCGGGCCTTGTTTGACCTTCTTAATGGGCCTTTTTGGCCGGCAGGGCCAACTGACTCCATACATAATGTCTTAACAGATGTCCACAAAACATTTGAACAAAAAAGACGTCAGAATTCTAGATCACCAAAAATTCATGGAGTATAGCACACAAAAATCGGTATAATGGGGGGTTTACCTGCTCAAGGGCTCGTTTGACCTTGAGAATGGGTTGTTTTGGCTGTCTGGTTCAACTAGCTACATAGCTTACGTCTTAACGGATATCAACAAAAAAATTGGGCAAAAAAGACGCTAGAATTTTGGATCACCAAAAAAAATCGTGAACTATAACACACGAAAATCGGCAAAATGAGGGGTTTACCTACTACAGGGCTCGTTTGACCTTTAAAATGGGCCGTTCTGATCGTCACGACCAACTGACTCTGTAGATAACGTCTTAATGGACGTTCACAAAAAAATGGGCAAAAAACATATCGAAAGTCCGGATCACCAAAAATACATGGATTGTAGTACACAAAAATCGATGAAATGGGGTTTACATGCTTCAGGGCTCGTTTGACCTTGAAAATTGGTCGTTTTGGATGTCACATCCAATTGGATCCATAGCTAACGTCTTATCGTACGTCCATAAAAAATTTGAGCAAAAAATATGTCGAAAATTTGGATCACCAAAAATCCATGGACTATAGCCCACGAAAATTAGCTTGTTTACCTGCTCAGGGGCTCGTTTGACCTACAAAATGGGCCGTTTTGGCCGTCAGGATCAACTGGCTCCATAGAAAACGTCTTAACGGACGTCCACAAAAGATTTGGGTAAAACAGACGTTGAAATTCTGGATCACCAAAATTCTATGGACTATAGCACACGAAAATCGGCAAAATGAGGGGTTTACTTGCTTCGGGGATTGTTTGACCTTCTTAATGGCCATTTTGACCGTCAGGGCCAAATGGCTCTATAGATAACGTCTTAACGGACGTCACAAAAAAATTGGGCAAAAAAGACTTTGAAATTCTGGATCACTGAAAATCCATGGACTATAGCACATAAAAATTGGTAAAATAGGGGTTTTTACCTACTTAGGGGATCATTTAACCTTGAAAATGAGCCGTTTTGGGTCGTCAATGCCAATTGGCTCCATAGTTAACGTCTAAACAGACGTCCACAAAAGAATTGGTCAAAAAATAAGTCGGAATCCTGGATCACCAAAAAAGATTGTGGACTATAACACACGAAAATCCGCAAAATGAGGGGTTACCTGCTCCGGGGCTCGATTGACCTTCAAATAAGATCGTTTTGACCGTCAGGACAAACTGGCTCCATAGATAACGTCTTAACGGACGTCCATAAAAAATTTGGGCAAAAAAGACGTTAAAATTCCGAATCACCAAAAATCCATTGATTATAGTACACGAAAATCACCAAAATGAGATTTACCTGATTCGGGGCTCATTTGACCTTGAAAATAGGTTATTTTGGCCGTCAGAGCTAACTAGATCCATAATTAACGTCTTAACGGACCTCCACAAAAAATTGAGCAAAAAGACGTCAGAATTCTGGATCACTATAAATCAATGGACTATAGCCCACGAAAATCAGCAAAATGGGCGATTTACCTGCTCAAGGGCTCGTTTGACCTTCAAAATGAGGTGTTTTGGCCGCAGGGCAAATTGACTCCATATCTAACGGCTTAACGGACGTCCATGTAAATTTTCGGCAAATTAATGTAGGAATTCCGGATCACAAAAAAAATTGTGGACTATAGCACACGAAAATAGGAAAAATGAGGTGTTTACCAGCTCTGGAGCTCGTTAAACCTTCAAAATGGACCATTTTGGCCGTCAGGACAAACTGGCTCCATAGATAACGTCTTAACGGATGTTTACCAAAAAGGGCAAAATAGACGTCGAAATTTTGGATCACCAAAAATCGATGGATTATAGCACATGAAAATTGGAAAAATGAGGAGTTTACCTGCTTCGAGCCTTGTTTGACCTTCTTAATGGGCCTTTTTGGCCGGCAGGGACAACTGACTCCATACATAACGTCTTAACAGATGTCCACAAAAAACTTGGACAAAAAAGACGTCAGAATTCTAGATCACCAAAAATTCTTGGAGTATAGCACACAAAAATCGGTATAATGGGGTTTTTTACCTGCTCAAGGACTCGTTTGACCTTGAGAATGGGTTGTTTTGGCTGCCTGGTTCTACTAGCTACATAACTTACGTCTTAACGGATGTCAACGAAAAAAATTGGGCAAAAAAGACGCTAGAATTCTGGATCACCAAAAAAAATCGTGAACTATAACACACGAAAATCGGCAAAATGAGGGGTTTACCTACTCCAGGGCTCGTTTGACCTTCAAAATGGGCCGTTCTGATCGTCACGACCAACTGACTCTATAGATAACGTCTTAATGGAAGTTCACAAAAAAATGGGCAAAAAACATAACGAAAGTCCGGATCACCAAAAATACATGGATTGTAGTACATAAAAATCGACGAAATGGGGTTTACATGCTTCAGGGCTCGTTTGACCTTGAAAATTGGTCGTTTTGGACGTCACAACCAATTGGATCCATAGCTAACATCTTATCGTACGTCCACAAAAAATTTGAGCAAAAATTATGTCAAAATTTTGAATCACCAAAAATCCATGGACTATAGCCCACAAAAATTAGCTTGTTTACCTGCTCAGGGGCTCGTTTGACCTACAAAATGGGTTGTTTTGGCCGTCAGGGTCAATTAGATTCATTGCTAATGTTTTAACGGACATCCACAGAAACTTTGGGCAAAAAAAAGTTGGAATTTTGGATCATCAAAAATATCGTGGACTATGAACATGAAAATAAAAAAAAGGAGGGGTTTACCTGCTCTGGGCTTATTTGACCTTTAAAATGGGTTGTTTTGTCCATCAATACCAACTAGCTCCCTACGTAACGTCTTAATGGACGCACTACAAAAAATTTGGGCAAAAAAAAGTCGGAATTACAGATCACCAAAGAAGATCGTGGACAATAGCACACGAAAATCGGCAAAATGAGGGGATTACCGCCTCTGGGGCTTGTTTGACCTTCTAAATGAGTCGTTTTGGCCATCAAGACCATATTCTTCATAGACAACTTCTTAATATACGTCCACAATAAATGTGGGCAAAGATACGTTACAATTCTGGATCATAAAAAATTTATGGACTATAACACATGAAAATTGATAAAATGAGGGGTTTACCTGCTTTGGGGATTGTTTGACCTTCTTAATGGACATTTTAGCCGTCAGGGCCAACAGGCTCCATAGTTAACATCTTAACGGACGTCCCCAAGAAATTTGGTTAAAAAAGACGTCAGAATTTGGGATCACCAAAAATTCATAGACTATAGCACAAAAAAATTGGTAAAATGTAGGGGGAGTGGGGGGAGCCATCTTAGGGGTTTGTTTGACCTTGAAAATAGGTCGTTTTGGCTTTAAGGGACAACTGACTCCATAGCTAACGTCTTAACGAATGTTCACAAAAAGTTTGGATAAAAAAGACGTCGGAATTTTGGATCACCAAAAAAGATCGTGGACTATAGCTTACGAAAATTGGCGAAATATTTACCTGATCTTGAGCTCGTTTGACCTTCAAAATGGGTCATTTTGACCGTCAGGGCCAACTGGCTCCATATATAACATCTTAATGGACGTCCACAAAAATTTTGGGCAAAATAGACGTCGAAATTCTGGATCACCAAAAATCCATGGACTATAGCACACAAAAATTGGCAAAATGAGGGGTTTACATGCTTCGGGGCCTATTTGACCTTCTTAATGGTCCATTTTGGCCATCAAGGCCAATTTGATCCATAGATAACGTCTTAACGGATGTCCACAAAAAATTTGGGCAAAAAGACATCTAAAATATGGATCATTATAAAGGATTGTAGAATATAACACATAGCTAACGTCTTAACGGACGTCCACGAAAAATTTGAGCAAAAAACATTTTGGAATTCTGGATCACCAGCACACGAAATTCAACAAAATGGTAGTTTACCTACTTAGTGGCTCGTTTGACCTTCAAAATGGGGTGTTTTGGTCGTCAGGGCCAACAGGCTCCCTAGCTCGGTAATATCTGTCTTTGCCTACTTTGGACTCATTTTCACTTGTAAATGCACCATTTTTTTTGTGGAACGATTTGACTCAATTTCTAAGGTCTTAATAGACGTCTACAAAAAATTCCAGCCATTTTGTTTTATAATTTTCAGATATAAAAAATTCATGGGTTATAGCACACGTAAATCATAAAATTTGTCTTTGCCTGTTTTGGGGCTCGTTTGAACTTGAAAATGCACCATTTTCCCCGCAAGCGAACTAGTTCCATTTCTACGGACATCTATGAAAATATTTGGCCATATTGTTTTGAGATATCCAGAAAAAAAAAATTCATGGGTTATAGCACACGAAAATCAATAAAATCAGCCTTTGCCTGCTTTAGGGTTTGTTTGAACTTGAAAATGCACCATTTTCCCCCGAGGGACTAACTAGTTCAATTTATAAGGTCTTAAGGGATGTCCATGAAAATTTTTGCCCATTTTTGTTTTGGGATTTCTAGATCAAAATAATTCATGGGTACACGAAAATTGGTAAAATCTTCCTTTGCCTGCTTTATGGCTCGTTTGAACTTGAAAATGCACCATTTTCCCCAGCGGGATGAACTAGTTCCATTTCTAAGGTCTTAACGGACGTCCATAAAAACTTTCGGCCATTTTGTTTAAGGATTTTTTGGATCAAAACAAATCCATGGGCTATAGCACACGAAAATCAGTAAAATCTGCCTTTGCCCGCTTTAAGGCTCGTTTGAACTTGAAAATACACGATTTTTTTTCGCGGGATGAACTGGTTCCATTTCTAAGGTCTTAATGGACGTCCATGAAAAAATTTGACCATTTTGTTTTAGGATTTCCGGATCAAAAAAAATCCATAGGCTATAGCACATGAAAATTGGTAATTTGCCTTTGCTGCTTTGGGCTTGTTTGAACTTGAAAATGCACCATTTTTCCCTACATGATGGACTGTTTCTATTTCTAAGGTCTTAACGGACGTCTATAAAAAATATCAGCCATTTTTTTCAGGATTTCTGGATAAAAAAAATTAATGGGCTATCGCACACGAAAATTGTTAAAATCTTCATTTGCATGCTTTGAGGCACGTTAGAACTTGAAAATGCACCATTTTCCAACACAGGATGAGTTGTTTCCATTTCTAAGGTCTTAACAGACGTCCATGAAAATTTTCGGTTATTTTATTTAAGGATTCCGGATCAAAAAAATCAATGGGCTATATAGCACACAAAAATCAGTAAAATTTGTCTTTGCTTAGTTTGGGGTTACGTTTGTACTTGAAAATTCATTATTTTTTCCCGTATGACGAACTAGTTCCATTTATAATGTCTGAACGGACGTCCATGAAAATTTATGGCCATTTTATTTTGGGATTTTCAAATAAAAAAAAATTCATGGGCTATAGCACACGAAAATTGATAAAATCTATCTTTGCCTGCTTTGGGGCTCATTTGAACTTGAAAATGCATCACTTTTCCCTGCGGGGCGAAATTGTTCAAATTATAAGGTCTTAACTGACGTCCGTGAAAAACTTTGTTCATTTTGTTTTGGGATTTCCGAATAAAATTTTTTTTATGGCGTATAGCACGCGAAAATTGATAAAACCTGTCTTTGCCTGTTTTGAACTTGAAAATGCACCATTTTTTCTTGTGGGACGAATTGGTTCCATTTCTTAGGTCTTAACGGACGTACATGAAAAATTTCAAGCATTTTGTTTTGGGATTTCTAGATCAAATAAAATCCATGGGTTATAGCACACGAAAATCGGTAAAATCTTCCTTTGCCTGCTTTGGAGCTCGTTTGAACTTGAAAATGCACCATTTTTCTCAGTTGGACGAACTAGTTCCATTTGTAAGGTCTTAATGAACGTCCATGAAAAATTTCAGCCAATTTTTTAGAGATTTTTTGATTAAAAAATTCATGGTTTATAGTACACGATAATCGATAAAATTTCTTTTTGCCTACTTTGGAACTCGTTTGAACTTGAAAATGCACAATTTTCCCCTGTGGGACAAACTGATTCCATTTTAAAATCTTAACGGACGTCAATAAAAAATTTTAATCATTTTGTTTCGTGATTTCGGGATTAAAAATCAATGGGTTATAGCACACGAAAATTGGTAAGTCTGCCTTTGCCTTCTTTGGAGCTTATTTGAACTTGAAAATACACTTTTTTTCCCGCGGGACGAACGGTTTCCATTTCAAAATCTTAACGAAAGTCAATGAAAAATTTCGGCCATTTTATTTTATGATTTTCGGATAAAAAAAATTCACGGGCACACTAAAGTCTATAAAATCTACCTTTGCCTTCTTTGGGGCTCTTTTAAACTTGAAAATGCACTATGTTTTCCCGCGAAATGAACTAGTTCCATTACAGTCTTAACGGACATCCATGAAAATTTCGGTTATTTTGTTTCGAAATTTCTGGATTAAAACAAATAAATGGGCTATAGCACACGAAAATTGGTAAACCTGCCTTTGCCTACTTTAGGGCTCGTTTGAACTTGAAAATGCACCATTTTTAATCGCGGAACGAACTGTTTCCATTAGAAGGTCATAACGGACGTCCATGAAAAATTTCATCATTTTATTTTGAGATTTTCAGATAAAAAAAATTCATGGGTTATAGGACTTGAAAATTGCTAAAATCTGGCTTTGCCTACTTTGGGATTCGTTTGAACTTGAAATTGCTCCATTTTTCCCACGGGACATACTAGTTCCATTTCTAAGGTCTTAACGAACGTCCATGGAAAATATCAACAATTTTTCTCGGGATTTCCAGATCAAAAAAAATCAAGGGGCACACGAAAATTGGTAAAATCTTCCTTTGCCTGCTTTGGGGATCGTTTGAACTTGAAAATGCACCATTTTTTTGCGTGTGATGAACTTTTAACATTTCTAAGGTCTTAACGGATGTCCATAAAAAATTGGGGCATTTTTTTGGAATTTTCATATCATAAAAAATTCATGGGCTATAGCACACGAATATCGATAAAATCTATCGTTGCCTGCTTTTAGCTCATTTGAACTTGAAAATGGATTATATTTCCTCGCGGGATGAACTAGTTTCATTTATAAGGTCTTAACGAACGTCCAAGAAAAAATTTAGCCATTTTGTTTTGAAATTTACGGATAAAAAAGTTTCATGTGCTATAGCACACAAAAATCAGTAAAATCTGATTTTGCCTGCTTTGAGGCTCGTTTGAACGTGAAAATGGACTATTTTCCCCCTCCAGAACGAACTGGTTCCATTTCTAAGGTCTTAATGAACGCCAGAATTTTTTTTTGGCCATTTTATTTTAGGATTTCCGGATAAAAAAATGTTCATGGGCTATACCACAAAAAATCGATAAAATCTTCCTTTGCCTTCTATGGGGTTCATTTGAACTTTAAAATGCATCATTTTTTCCGGCGGGATGAATTTGTTTCATTTCTAAGGTCTTAATGGACGTCCATAAGAAAATTCAGTCATTTTTTTTGGTATTTCTAGATTAAAAAAAGTCCATCGCCTATAGCACACGAAAATTTGTAAAATTTTTCTTTTCCTGTTTTGGGGCTCGTTCGAACTTGAAAATGTACCATTTTCCCCGCGGGACGAACTAGTTCCATCTCTAAGGTCTTAAAGAACGTGAGACGTCCATGAAAAAATTTGGCAATTTTATTTTGAGATTTCCGGATAAAAAAAACACCATGGGCTGTAGCACACGAAAATCGGTAAAATCTGTCTTTGCCTGCTTTGGGGCTCGTTTGAACTTGAAAATGAACCATTTTCCCCGCGAAACAAACTGGTTCAATTTTCAAGGTCTTTACAGATGTCCATGAAATTTTTTATCCATTTTGTTTCGTGATTTCCAGATAAAAAAACCATGGATCATAGCACACGAAAATCGGTAATCTGCCTTTGTATATTTTGGGGCACGTTTGAACATGAAAAATGCAACATTTTTCCCCGCGGGTTGAACTGGTTCCATTTCTAAGGTCTAAATTGACGTCCATGAAAAATTTTGATCATTTTGTTTCGGTATTTCTGTATCAAACAAAATCCATGGTTATAGCACATGAAAATGGGTAAAATATGTCTTTTCCTACTTTGAAGCTCGTTCGAACTTAATAATGCTCAATTTTTTCCTGCGGGACGAACTAGTTCCATTTCTAAGGTCTTAACGGACGTCCAAGAAAAATTTTGGTAATTTTATTTTCAGATATCCGGATAAAAAAAATCTATGCACTATAGCACACGAAAATCGGTAAAATCTGCCTTTGCCTTCTTAAGAGATGTTTGAACTTTAAAATAAAGCATTTTTTCCCACAGAACGAACTGATTTCATTACTAAGGTCTTAACGGACGTTCATGAAAATTTTTGGCTATTTTGTTTTGATATTTTCGGATAAAAAAAAATTCATAGGCTATAGCACATGAATATCAATAAAATATGTCTTTGTCTACTTAGGGGCTCGTTTGAACTTGAAAATGGACTCTTTTTCCTAGCGAGACGAACTGGTTCCATTTCAATGGTCTTAGCGAACGTCCAAGAAAAGTTTGGGCCATTTTATTTTGGAATTTTTAGATTAAAAAAAATTCATGGGCTAAAATCGATAAAATCTATCTTTGTCTGCTTAGGAGCTGTTTGAACTTGAAAATGAACCATTTTTCTTAGAGGGACAAACTGGTTCCATTTCTAACGTCTTAACAGACATCCATGAAAAATTTCTGCCTTTTTGTTTTGAAATTTCCTGATTAAAAAAAATTAATGGGCTATAACATACGAAAATCGGTTAAATTTGTCTTTGCCTGCTTTGTTGCTGGTTAACTTGAAAATGCACAATTTTACCCCGCGAGATGAATTGGTTCCATTTTTTAGGTCTTAACAAACGTCCATGAAATATTTTGGTTATTTTCTTTTGAGATTTTCGAATCATGAAAAATTAATGGGCTATAGAGCACGAAAATCGATAAATCTATCTTTGCCTGATTTGGGGCTCAATTGAACTTGAAAATAGATTATTTTTCCCCGCGAGATAAACTGGTTCCATTTCTAAGGTCTTAATGAATGTCCAATAAAAATTTCAGTCATTTTGTTTCGATATTTCCGAATCAAAAAAGTTTCATGGGCTATAGCACATGAAAACTGTTAAATATGTCTTTGTCTGCTTTGGGGCTCGTTTGAACTTAAAAGTGCACCATTTTTCCCTGCGGGACAACCTTGTTCCATATCTAACTTAACGGACGTCCAAGAAAAAATTTGGTCATTTTGTTTTGAGATTTCAAGATTTAAAAAAATTCATGGCCTATAGCACACAAAAATCGATAGAATGTGTCTTTGCTTGCTTTGGGGCTCGTTTCACTTGAAAATGCACATTTTTCCCCGCGGAACGAAATGGTTCCATTTCTAAGGTCTTAACGGACGTCCATGAAAAATTTTGGCCATTTTGTTATGGAATTTCTGGATGAAAAAAAATTCATGGGCTATAGCACACGAAAATTGGTAAAATTTGTCGTTGCTTGCCTTGAGATCGTTCGAACTTCAAAATGCATCATTTTTTTCCGCGGAACAAACTGTTTAAATTTCTAAGGTCTTTACGGACGTCCATGAAAAATTTCTTCATTTTGTTTCGAGATTTCTGGATTAGAAAACAATCTAGGGCTATAACACTTGAAAATTGAAAAATTTGTCTTTGCCTGCTTTGGGGCTCGTTTGAAATTAAAAATGCACCATGTTTCCCTGCGTGACGAACTTGTTCCATTTCTAAGGTCTTAATGGACGTCCATAAAAAATTTCGGTCATTTTGTTTTGGTATTTCTTGATCAATATAATCCATGACCTATAGCACACAAAAATTGGTAAAATCAGTCTTTGCTTGCTTTGGGGCTCGTTTGAACTTGAAAATGAACTATTTTTCCATGCAGGATGAAATGGTTCCATTTATAAGGTCTTAACAGACATCCATGAATAATTTTGGCTATTTTTTTATGGAATTTTTGAATGAAAAAAATTCATGGGCTATATCACACGAATCGGTAAAATCTGTCTTTGCCATCTTTGGGGCTCGTTTAAACTTGAAAATGCATGATTTTTCCCCGCGGAATGTACTTGTTCAATTTTAAGGTTTTAATGGACGTCCATGAAAATTTTCTGCCATTTTATTTCGTAATTTATCGATAAAAAAAATCCATGGGATTTACACATTAAAATTGGTTATCTGTCTTTGCCTGCTTTGGGGTTGTTTGAACTTGAAAATGCACTATTTTTTCCTGCAGGACAAACTGGTTCCATTTCTAAAGTCTTAACGGACGTCCAAGAAAAGTTTCGGTCATTTTATTTTGAGATTTCCGAATCAAAAATAATCCAAGGGTTATAGCACATGAAAATATGTAAAGTTTTTCTTGGCCTGCTTTGGGGCTTGTTTGAACTTGAAAATGCACTACTTTTTCTTGCAGGACAAATTCTTTCCACTTCTATGGTATTAACAGACTTCCTTGAAAAATTTTGGTCTTTTTGTTTCAGGAGTTTCGCATCAAACAAAATTCATGGACTTATAGCACATAAAAATCGGTAAAATATGTACTTGCCTGCTTTGACGCTCGTTTCAACTTGAAAACACACCATTTTCCCCGCGTGACGAGTTGTTTCCATTTCTAAGGTCTTAACGGACGTCCATAAAAAATATCGGTCATATTTTTTTGGAATTTATGGTATTAAAAAAATTCATGGGCTATAGCACACGAAAATTGGTAAAATTGCCTGCTTTAGGGCTTGTTTGAACTTGAATATACACTATTTTTTTATCGCGGGACGAATTATTTCCATTTCTAAGGTCTTAATAGACATCCATGAAAAATTTTAGACATTTTGTTTCGAGATATCCGGATAAAAAAAATCATGGGTTATAGCACTTGAAAATTGGTAAAATCTACCTTTGCCTACTTTGGGTTCGTTTGAACTTGAAAATGCACCACTTTTTCCCACGGGACAAACTGGTTCCATTTCTAAGGACTTAACGAGCGTTCATGTAAAATTTCAGCAAATATGTTTTGAAATTTCCGGATCAAAAAAAATTAATACGCTATAGCACACGAAGATCGATAAAATTTTCCTTTGCCTACTTTGAGGCTCGTTTGAACTTGAAAATGCATCACTTTTTCCTCCACGACGAACTGTTTTCATTTTTAATGTCTTATCGGACGTCCATGAAAAATTTCGGCCATTTTGTTTCGGGATTTCCAGATCAAAAGAAATCAATGGGCTATAGCACACAAAAATTTATAAATCTGCCTTTGTCTATTTTGGGGTTCATTTGAACTTGAAAATGCACAATTTTTACACGCATAACGAATTGGTTAAATATCTAATGTCTTAACTGACGTACATGAAAAATTTCGTCTATTTTGTTTTCGGATTTTCGGATTAAAAAAATCCACGGGTTATAGCACACACGAAAATTGGTAAAATCTGCCTTTGCCTGCATTGGGGCTCGTTTGAATTTGAAAATGCATCATTTTTCCCGACGGGACAAACTGATCCCATTTCTAAGGTCTTAACGAACGTTCATGAAAAATTTCTGCAATTTTGTTTTGGAATTTCCGGATAAAAAAAAGTTCATGGGCTATAAAACATGAAAATCGTTAAATTCTTCCTTTGACTGTTTTATGCATCGTTTAAACTTGAAAATGCACAATTTTTTCCCGCGTGACTAACTCTTTTCATTCTAAGGTCTTAACGGGCGTTAATGATAAATTTTAGCCATTTTAATTCGAGATTTTTGAATAAAAAATAATTCATGGGCTATAGCACATGAAAATCGGAAAAATATGTCTTTGCCTGCTTTGGGGCTCGTTTGAACTTTAAAATGCACTTTTTTCCCCGTGGGATGAACTGATTTCATTTCTAATGTTTTAACGGACGTCCATGAAAATTTTTGGCCATTTTGTATTTGGTATTTCTAAATAAAATAAATTCATAGGCTATAGCACATAAAAACGGTAAAATATTCCTTTGCCTAGTTTGGGGATCCTTTGAACTTGAAAAAATACTATTTTTCCATGCGGGACGAACTGGTTCTTTTCTAAGGTCTTAACGGACATCAACAAAAAAATTTGGCCATTTTGTTTCGTGATTTCCTGATAAAAAAAGTTCATGGGTTATAACACACGAGAATTGGTACATGTGCCTTTACTTACTTTGGGGCTCATTTGAACTTGAAAATGCACAATTTTTCCTCGCGGGACGAACTAGTTCTATTCCTAAGGTCTTAGCGGACGTCCATGAAATATTTTGGTCATTTTGTTTTGGCATTTTCGGATAAAAAAATCCTGGGGCCATCACGAAAATTGATAAAATCTGCCTTTGCCTGTTTTGGGGCTCGTTTGAACTTGAAATTGAAGGAACGAACTGGTTCCATTTCTAATGTCTTAATGAACGTGCAAAAAAAAATTTGCCATTTTATTTTGTGATTTCCGGATAAAAAAATATTTGTGGGCTTTAGCAAAAAAATCGGTAAAATCTTCCTTTGCCTGTTTTGGGACTCATTTGAACTTGAAAATGCACCATTTTTCCTGGCGGGACGAACTTGTTCCATTTGTAAGGTCTTAATGGACGTCCATGAAAAGTTTCGTCTATTTTATTTTGGTATTTCTAGATCAAAAAAATTCATCGCCTCTAGCATACGAAAATCGGTAAAATTTGTCTTGTCTTGCTTTGGAGATCGGTTGAACTTGAAAATGCACAATTTTTCCCCGCAAGACGAACTGGTTCCATCTCTAAGGTTTTAACGGACGTGAGTCCATTAAAAATTTTGGCAATTTTATTTTGAGATTTTCGGATAAAAAAAATTCATGGGCTATAGCACACGAAAATCGGTAAAACCTACCTTTGCCTGCTTTGGGGATCGTTTGAACTTTGAAATGAACCATTTTTCCCCGTGTAATGAACTAGTTCAATTTTCAAGGTCTTTACGGACGTCCATAAAATTTTCGTCCATCTTGTTTCGTGATTTCCAGATTAAAAAATCCATGGATTATAGCACACGAAAATTGGTAATCTGCCTTTGTATACTTAGGGGCTCGTTTGATCTTGAAAAATGCAACATTTTTCCCCGCGGGGTGAACTAGTTTCATTTCTAAGGTCTGAACTGACGTCCATGAAAAATTTCAATCATTTTGTTTTGGTATTACCGTAAAAATTAAATCAATGGCTATAGCACATGAAAATTGGTAAAATATGTCTTTGCCTACTTTGGAGCTCGATCGAATTTAATAATGCACAATTTTTTCGTTCGGGACGAACCAGTTCCATTTTTAAGGTCTTAACGGACGTCCAAGAAAAAATTTGATAATTTTGTTTTGAGATTTCCGAATAAAAATAATCCATGGACTATAGCACACGAAAATCGATAAAATCTGCCTTTGTCTTCTTAGGGATGTTTGAACTTGATAATGAAGCATTTTTCCCCACGGAACGAACTGGTTCCATTTCTAAAGTCTTAACGGACGTCCTTGAAAATTTTTGACAATTTTGTTTTGAAAATTTCGGATCATACAAAATCCATTAAAAAATCTCATGGGCTATAGCACACCAAATCGGTAAAATCTGTCTTTACCTTCTTAGGAGGTGTTCGAACTTGAAAATGAACTATTTTTTCCAGCGGGACGAACTGGTTCTATTTCTAAGGTCTTAACGGACATCCATGAGAAATTTCTGTCATTTTGTTTTGGAATTTTTGAATAAAAAAAAATTCATGGGTTATAACTTACAAAAATTAGTTAAATCCGCCTTTGCCTGCATTTATGCTCGTCAATTTGAAAAATGCATAAGTTTTCCCCGCGAGACGAACTGGTTCCATTTTTTAGCTCTTAACGAACGTCCGTGAAATATTTCGGTCATTTTCTTTTGGGATTTTTGAATCATAAAAAAATCATAGGTTATATCACACGAAAATTGGTAAAATCTATCTTTACCTGTTTTGGGGTTCAATTGAACTTGAAAATGGATTATTTTTCCCCGCGGGATGAACTCGTTCCATTTCTAAGGTCTTAACGGACGTCCAAGAAACATTTCAGCCATTCTGTTTTGAGATTTCATAATCAAAAAATTTTCATAGACTATAGCACACGAAAATGGGTAAAATATGTCTTTGTCTGCTTTGGGGATCGTTTGAACTTAAAAATGCACCACTTTTCTCTGTGGGACAACCTAATTCCATTTCTAAAATCTTAACGGACGTCCATGAAAAATTTTGATCATTTTATTTCGGGATTTCCGGATAAAAAAATCAATGGCCATGGAACATAAAAATTGGTAAAATCTGTCTTTTCTTGCTTTGGGACTCGTTTGAACTTGAAAATGCACAATTTTCCCCGCGGGGCGAAATGGTTCCATTTCTAAGGTCTTAACGGATGTGCATGAAAAATTCTGGCCATTTTGTTATGGAATTTTTGGATGAAAAAAATTCATGGGCTATAGCACACGAAAATTGGTAAAATCTGTATTTGCTTGCTTTGGGATCGTTTGAACTTGAAAATGCATCATTTTTTTCCTGGGACAAATTGATTTAATTTCTAAGGTCTTAATGCACGTCCATGAAAAATTTCTTTATTTTGTTTTGAAATTTGCGCATCAAACAAAATTCATTGACTATAGCACACAAAAATTGGTAAAATATGTACTTGCCTGCTTTGGCGCTCGTTTCAACTTGAAAAATACACAATTTTTTCCCGCGTGACGAGTTGTTTCCATTTCTAAGGTCTTAATGGACGTCCACAAAATATCGATCATATTTTTTTGGAATTTATGATTTTAAAAAAATTCATGGGCTATAGCACATGAAAATTGGTAAAATATGTCTTTGCCTACTTTGGAGCTCGTTCGAACTTAATAATGCACAATTTTTCCATGCGGGAAACTAGTTCCATTTCTAAGGTCTTAACTGACGTCCCAGAAAAAATTTGCTAATTTTATTGAGATTTCCAGATAAAAAAATCCATGGACTATAACACATGAAAAAATTGGTAAAATTTGTCTTTGCCTTCTTAGGGGATGTTTGAACTTGAAATGAAGCATTTTCCCCTACGAAACGAACTAGTTCCATTTCTAACGTCTTAACGGACGTCCATGAAAATTTTTGGCATTTTGTTTCGGAATATTCGGATCATAAAAAATCCATAGGCTATAGCACATGAAAATTAGTAAAACATGTCTTTGCCTGCTTAAGGGTCGTTTTAACTTGAAAATGGACTATTTTTTTCCAGCGAGACGAACTAGTATCTTTCTATGGTCATAGTGAACGTCCAAGAAAGTTTTGCCATTTTATTTAAGAATTTCTGGATCAAAAAATTCATGGGCTATTTTGGCACTTTTGACGTCAACGGCTGTCACTACGGCCATTCCGACCCATTTTCAAGGTCAAAATAGCCCCGAACGCGCATAACCTCATTTCGACGATTTTCGTGTGCATATAGCACACCATTTTTTGGTGATCCGGATCCCGACGTCAAAAGTGCCAAAAATTTTGTGGACGTCTCAAGACCTTGCTTATCATCCGGTTGGCACTCACGGCCATCCGACAATTTTCAAAGGTCAAAATAGCCCCGAAGCGCGCATACCCCATTTCGACGATTTTTCGTGTGCTATAGCACACCATTTTTTGGGTGATCCGGATCCCGACG
>CM040622.1:2144657-2165665 GCA_022817965.1 Solanum lycopersicoides | reverse complement strand
CAATCGCAATAACAATAACAATAAAATATATTCAATACATTTGAAAAAAAAAGTATATATACATAATTTTACTTTAAAATATAACAGTTATTTTTAATAGATTGTTGCGATCTTACCTTATGACAATTGGTCACTATAACTCATGTATTTATAATAGTAAATCAAAATTACTTTTAAGATTTGAGGAAAACAATACACGAGTCCACAAAATTCATTGTGCGTCTTTAAAAAATTCAATCCGTTCATTATACTGAGAATGTGGATTATTTCCTTCCATGATAAAACAGATATACCTATTAAAGAAGCAGCAGTACCTCACCC
The DNA here is from genome assembly GCA_022817965.1 of Solanum lycopersicoides. Taxonomy (NCBI): domain Eukaryota; kingdom Viridiplantae; phylum Streptophyta; class Magnoliopsida; order Solanales; family Solanaceae; genus Solanum; species Solanum lycopersicoides. The sequence continues at coordinate 2,165,344 of CM040622.1, read as the reverse complement.
TCTACGTCTTAGCCCTTAAGTTCTCTAATATATATAAGAATAAAACTTTTAATTATTCTATTGATAATTAAAAATAACTTTTTATTTTCTCTAATTCTCCACATTTCTCAATTACTCAAAATCCACTATTTGAATTAAGAAGTAACACCTAATATATGTAGTTACTAAATAATTATAAAGATAAATGGTGATAAATGTAAGTCTACCTTACTCAACATACGTAAGCCACACAATCATTTTATCTTGTACCTTTCATAAGTCTAAAAATCATACACGCCATTTATTTCTCACAATAATGCATGTAATTGTCTCATCAAATAAATTTTTTTTTCTATAAATACCAAAGAAATGAAGAAATCATCAATTAAAAGAAAAAAAAGTGTACTAGTGTATAGTTATATATATTTATATAATAACTCCTAGCTAGTTATTATTATTATTATTAAGAAGAAAAGAAAGATATACTACTATATATTATATCATTATGGAGGACAAAAAAAATAACAAGTCTTCAATGTCCTTCCCCTTGCCGGAAAATGGTGTCTCCGATGAGGAAAAACAGACCTCCGGTAGTGATTCTCCGGCCAAAATAGGCCGGAGAAAACCCGGTGGATGGAGAGCTATGCCTTATGTTCTAGGTTATTATTATCAATCTTTCTTTCGAAAGCTTCTATCTTTTTTTCTTTCTATAATAATGCTGGTGTACGAATCAACTTAAACGTATGAACTCAATTATTTAACTTGCACATTTTTCGAGTATTTAGTTTGATGCCTAATATTTCTCCCATCAACTCAAGTATGAATAGTGTTTATATAGCTCAAATAAATTATTTTGTCGAAAAGTTACACTATATAAATAATTAATATTATTTTTTTCCGTATATAGAAATTATTGAATCACCTGAATAGTTAGGTGTATTAACTCCACACAAGTTTTGCATTTTTTTTTTATCGTTTAAATTAAAATTTCTGACTTCTGAGTAGCGATAAGTATGTACTTTATTCATCAAGATTTAAACAGATAAAAAACTTTCAAAAACTCTTTATGAATCTTGCTCACACAGTTTATTATATCGATACGATCTCGATAATCAGCTTGATTAATCATAATTCATAACACATTTATTACTTCTCATTACACAACAAGTACTTTATCCATCGAGTTTACATATATAGATAGAAAAAAAAACTCTTTAATTTGAGCTCCTTGTAAATCTTGCTCACACTATTGATACCAATATAATTTATAATTATTAAGGTCAAATTAATCATAATTCATAATTCATACGTCTAAACATCTAATTTTTTTCTTTTTTTTTGTATACATAGAAAATTTTCAAAATGACAGCTAATAAAATGTTTATTTAAATGTGTACGTTTGTTCTTTTTTTAGGTGAAGTAAATATTGAGTTATTAATATGTTTTTTTGTTTTTTTTTGGCAGGAAATGAGACATTTGAGAGATTGGCATCAATAGGGTTACTTGCAAATTTCATGCAATTTTTATTACAAGTATTTCATTTGGACCAAGTTTCTGCCTCCAATGTTCTTAATATATGGTCTGGTGTCACTAATTTCATACCATTACTTGGTGCTTTTATTTCCGATGCATATATTGGTCGATTTTGGACTATTGCTTTTGCCTCCATTTTCGAAATGATGGTACGTTTACTTTCTTTGTCTCAATTTATAGTGCACAGTTCGAATTTCGAGAGTCAAATAATTTAAATTTGACTTTCTAAAACTTAAATATGGAATTTTTTTTAAGCTTTTTCAAAATCAGATTTATATACTAAAAATTCCGTAAGAAGTAAATTAAGTCACACTAATAACTGACAATTAAAAATAATTAAAAGTAATATACATAAATTACGATTAAATTTTTTTTAAAATATCATATAAATTGAGAGACTAATATTTACTTAGCTTTTGTGTGTGGCTTTGTCAGAAGATAAGGGTACATACCACGCAAGTCATACACAATGTGTCCTTTTCCCCAAAAAAACAAAAAAAAAGTTTGCAATTATTGCAACTATTAAAAGTATATGCTTTTCATTTAGGTTTGAGATATGATGATGATGATATATTTTTGTTCAATGAATTTTTTTTTCGATTTCGAGATTCGAATGAGTTTGTGTATTATCATAAATTTTTTATAGATCTATTAAATTATCAATTATTGTGAAGATTTCAGCATAAGTTTTTGATCAAACTTAAATTGTTTGACTTTAAAAAATAAAAAATATTACATAAATCAAAATAGAAATAAAATTAATTTTAATATGTGATAATAAGTTAGCTATTATTATTATTATTATTATTATTATTATTATTATTATTATTATTATTATTACATAAATAGACTAGTCTAGACAACATAATATTTATTCCATCTCTATCAAAAGCATAAATTAATATTAAATGCCTATTCAATCAATATTTTATTTATAGTATGGTATAATTTCAAATATGTAATTAATTTATTTATTATTTGATAGGGAATGTTGACATTAACCATGATACCTTGGTTACCTAAGCTACACCCTCCTCCTTGCAAATTGGGCCAACAATGCAAAAAGCCCAACAAATCACAAATGGGCTTTTTAGTAATGGGCTTGGGCTTTTTATCTATTGGATCTGCTGGAATAAGGCCTTGTAGTATCCCATTTGGTGTAGACCAATTTGATTCAACAACAGATGAAGGAAGAAAAGGAATTGCTAGTTTTTTCAACTGGTATTACACTTCTTTTACATTGGTTTTGATAATTGCAGTCACACTTGTTGTGTATATTCAAGACTCAGTGAGCTGGGTGCTCGGATTCGGTATCCCTACGATACTCATTTTCTTGTCTATCGTTTTATTTTTCATCGGGACTAAAGTGTACGTTCATGTCAAGCCTCAAGGAAGTATATTCTCGAGCTTCATTCAAGTTTTTGCAGCGTCTTATAAGAAACGCAACCTAAAGCTTCCTGATGAACATGAAAGTAACATGGTGGTATTTTATGATCCCCTGTTACCTCAGGGGTCTATTGTGAAGAAACTCCCTTTAACACATAAGTACAGGTAATAATAATAATAACAGTAAACGCAATTTTGGCTTTAGGTCACCCATTTTATTGAGTCGTTCCATTAACCATTAACATTTTCCTATCTGCTCATCAGATGGTTGAACAAAGCAGCGATAGTGATGAAGGATGAAATCAACACAGACGGTGATTGTACAGACAAATGGAGATTATGCAGTATCCAGCAAATCGAAGAAGTGAAATGTGTACTCAAAATAATCCCAATTTGGTCAGCAGGGATTATATGTTTTACAGCAATGGCACAACAGGGCACATTCACAATCTCACAAGCTCTAAAAATGGATCGTCATCTCGGCCCTAATTTCCAGATCCCACCAGGTTCCCTCTCTGTAATATCGATGATTACAGTTGGAATATGGTTACCAGTCTACGATAGACTCATCATGCCATCCGTTACAAAAGTAACACGAATAGAAGGTGGGATCACATTACTACATAGAATTGGAATTGGAATAGCATTTTCAATTCTATCAATGATCGTAGCTGGGATAACTGAAAAGATGAGAAGAAATTCCGCCACAACTCATAACAGTCCTGATGGGATTGCACCTATTACAGTAATGTGGTTAGCTCCACAACTAGTGTTAATGGGATTCGCGGAGGCATTTAACATACTTGGACAGATTGAATTTTACAATAAGGAATTCCCCGAAAACATGAGCAGTGTGGCTAATTCTCTGTTTTCATGTACTGTTGCTGGTGCAAGTTATATAAGCAGTCTACTAGTGAACGTTTTGCATAACACTACGGGAGGAAATGGACATCTAGATTGGTTAACGAATGATATTAATAAGGGTCGAGTAGACAACTACTACTATCTTATCGCGGGGTTAGGTGTGTTGAACTTGTTCTATTTTCTATACGTTGCTAGTCGATATGAGTATAAGACTATAGTCGTTGTTGATGATCGAATTAAGGGTTATGGTGATGTTCATGAACTTCATGACATGAAGTATTAAGGGATTTGTGGTTATATTAGTTTCATAATTGTAACTAGTACTTGATTAACATATATAGTAGTACTTGGTTAAAAAAATAAGAGATGTATGTACACATATAATATAAGAATAAGATATGGTTTTTTTTGTTTGTATTGGACTTGTGTTTATTGGTTTTTCTTTTCTTTTCTTTTTCTACTCTCATTATTATGATGGAAGGGACTCGATTCAATAAAATTGATGGTCTAAAACATTTAAGCAAATGTCTAAAGTATACATTGAATTAAATTTAGTGTCTCCACGCATGAATCACATGTACGTGAATCTTGTGTGTTATATCGTGTTTATTATGTCGATTAGTATTTGTTTTTAAAGAAATTCTCGTATATATTGTATGTACATGAAGTATACAACCATACCAAATGATATATATAATTTTTGAATAATATCTTTTCTAATTTGGCAAGTATTTTTAGTTCATTTTAAAAATAAAATTAGTATAAGTTAATCTTTCCCACCCACCAAACTAGCTTATTTCTTTACTTTTTCACTTTAAAGGCCTAACATAATTTGGTTAACTTGTTGTATCAACTTTCCATTAAGTTGGATCAAATAAAAATTTTGCTATTTTATGGAATGAATTAGAGCATCAAAATTAAAAGATCTCCACTATCTTGGTCTGAAGTAGTAATTTTACGAGTGGGGTTTAAGAGAGATGAGGTGTACGTAGCCTTACTCTTTCATTTTGAATGTAGAAGTGATATTTTTGATAGACGATCGACTCAAGTAAAATATATAAAAGAATAAATATGTAAAACAAATATATACGGTGACATAGAAGTTATATACTGAAAATGATGAAGAAAATAGTAGCAACATATTACATGATTTTCTCACTCATTTTTCATTTAATCAGCTCAGTGAGAACTGAGAAAACACATGATGAAAATAGATTTTACCAAAATATTGAAAAGTTTTCTAATTTTTATCCGACGTATAAAAGCACTAGTTGAGCCCTAAGCTTTGTTCCCTTCGCCAGTGACCTGAAAGCCGGGCAGACGCTTTAAGAAGGTGCCAGTTGACTTTACTTTTTTTCCGAAAGGGTGCCCATTGGAATATCTTCTCACTCCCTTCGTAATTTCAGGGGTGATCAGGAAGGAGATATAGCAATAGACGGCTTATTTTGAGCTTGAAAAAAGAACTGTTACGCCTCTTTACTACTAAATATTTTTCGATAGGAAATTCTAACAAGAAAATACTAATTTTTAGTAATGGCCACAACAATTGTTTGATTTGATCTTTTTGCTTTGCAATGCTGATCACTCATTTCACATCATGACTCACTTTAGGATAAGAATATTCTAAGTTTAGAAATAGTAACTTTACTTAATTTTTATGACTAAATTGTATTATTAAGTACTCAATTTAGTAAAAAGAAAAACATGCGTAAAAGATTTCGAATTTCTCAAACTTATATCCACCCTTCACTAAATTAGAACTAATTTCTCATCTTAATTAGGATGCCATTGATGCGGAGAAAAATATTTTTTAGAAAAATAAGTGAGTTTATTTTATTTAGTTTATTGATACGTGAACACAATAATATTATCCACAAATATTTTATATAATGTATTTTTTAAATTTTTTAATCAATCAAATATGAAAAATTTACAAAATATTTCTTATTTTAAATACACATCAAATCCAAAGGCAATATAATTGAAGCTAAATACAAGCTACCAAAACAATATTTTTTATTTTTACAAAATAATAAAATAAAAGAAGAGAGATTCGATTTTGTTTTCAAACGTATTTGTCTTATTCCTTGTTCCTATATGTTGACAAATAGTTTTTCACACTTCAATAAATACATTAAGATAAAAAATAACAACTCATAAATCTTGACGATTATGAGTTATGATGCGATCGTAATACTACTTTATCCTTCAAAGGTCTCATATTCGAATATTAGATATAAAGAAAATTAACATTCTTAAATAAACCTTACAATGCATGATTTAAATTTAATCGAGGCCATATGAAATAAAAAATAACTCAGAACTTGGTCAGGAACAACTTGCCAAATATATATATATATATTTTTTTTTAAAGAAATTAAGTTCCTACTTTTGTCCATATATATATAGTTGTTGAAAATTGTAATTCAAGAAAAAAATAACGAATTATATACATTTTTATTTGATGATTAATATATAGACGAAATGTAAGCTAATCAATCAGTTACGTAGGAATTCTAAAGATTTTCCTGTTTTTAAGGGATTCAATTTTAATGAACAAAGCTTTAATTTCCTCCTAAAAATCATATAAATATTATTTTAAATTACATTTTCTATACACAGATGCAAGAACCTTAGATGTTAAGTAATATATAAACATTAACTAAGAGCACTTTAATTTTTCATTCATTGTTCATTATTCGGTATTCGATAAAATCTGACTAATTTAAGTTTACGTTATATAGGATCATTTGATGAAAGCATTTTGCATAAAAGATTTTTTCATCCGAAGAACTCAAATTAAAACTTTTAATTTTTTAAAAAAGCAACGTCATTCACTAAACAATATCTTTTTTTTTTTGGATATCAAGACACAACACCAAAAAAGTATTGATACCATAACACATATTGAAAAAAAAGAAAAAGAAAGAAAATTACTCCTTTCGTTTCAAAAAGAATGACCTAGTTTGACTTAGAACGAAGTTTAAAAAGCTTTTTAATCTTGTGATTCTAAATAAAGTTATGTCAAATGTACCAAAATATCCTTTAATCTTGTAGTCTTAAACATCCACGTGGAAAGTTAAAATTAAAGTGTTATAAAAAAAAGGATCATTCTTTTTTAAACAGACTAAAAAGGAAATAAAATCATTTTTTTTAAAACGAATGGAGTATCAAAGAATATTACGTTTACATTTAAATGATTAATACTAGTAAATTTAGATGATATCATGACGTGTATCCAAACGAAATTTCACATGAATGAGACAATCACTACACAATTTGTTTACTGTACAATGTGAATTATGGAAACGTGTTGGAATGGATACGATTTTCTATCTTTATTTTAAGGTTCGATTTCATATTTTTGTAAATGATTTTTTTTAAAACAAGGAATGCTTTCTTTCTTTCAAATAAATTTTATACGCAAAGACAAATTTAAATTATTTTAAGTCTTAAAAAGGATATCGAATATTCGGGGGAAACATAAAAAGGTAAAAATTATTGACATGCATTGTTTTTTACATCTCATCAACATAGAATGTTATGAGTTCAATTCCCAAAGCAATATATTGTATAAGACATGTTGAGAGAAAGAATTGTTGGGTAATCTGAATCGAAATTATGATTAAACATAACGATCATATGGTAAATATAATTATGAAGAAGTAAAATTACGCTCACTTTTACTGTCAACTTTAATTGTTAATATGATAATAAATATTTGATCCTAACGTATCGTCACGAAATCGTAATGCTTTGATTTAAAGGAAAGATGTATTTTTGTTTATTTTATTTGGCATTTTTAGTAATTCCAAATATATTCTTCCCACTAAGTTTTTTCACTTAGAATATTCATACCGCCCCACTTTATAAACTAACCAATAAAAATAGAACTATGTTTTTCAGTGATTTAATTAACTTTCATAGTTTCATTTAATTTGGACCACTGATAATGAAATCTTTAAAACTTTTTGACTAAAAAAAAAATTTATTTTTATATATATTTATGTGAAAATATCAAATTCCAGTAGTAGGTTTTTGACTTTTATTGAGTTTTTTTTAATGGACAATTTTCACATATAGCAAATAAAAATTCATATTTGTATGTTATAGCAAAGTTTGTATAATTGCGCTCCATAGCAAACATAGAAAATGTATAATTCGCTATACATATACAATTGAAGTGAATTGTATAAAACGAGAAAGAGAAAGACACTTGGGCAGAGAATTGTATAAAAACGAAGTGTATAAAACGAATTGTATGATTATAAGTGTATAGAACGATTATATACAATTTGAATTTGTACAAGATGAGAAAGAGAAAAAGACAAAAGAGACTTGGGCAGGGAATATACAATTGAATCGAATTGTATAAAACGAGAAATAGAGAAATTAGATACAATTTGAATTTGTATAAAACGAGAAAGAGAGAAAGGCAAAAGAAACTGGACAGGAGAGTATTTTTATTGTATAATTATAAGTGTATAGGACGAAAATATATGTATTTGCATGTGTATATACAATTTTCTCACGCTTTATACAAACAAAAACGCAATTAATACATTTCGCTTCTGTTTGTATAAGTGAAAAAGGCGAGGGTGGCAACTGGCAAGCGAGATCTGGAAGAGGGGAGAGAGGGGAACAAAAATATATGTATTTATACAATTTTCTCTGTTTTAATTTATACAAATAGAAACAATTTTTATACACTTGTGTTTATATAAAAAGTGAGGAAGCGAGCGAGAGATTGGAGGAGAGTGGCGAGCTTGATATTTGTGAGAGAGGCGACTGACAAATTTTTGCAAACGTTTGTTATGGAGCACAATTAAATCAAACCCTAGCTATTTTATTTATTTTAGATTATTAATTTGCTATTATATATAATTATCTCTTTTTTAATTAAGTTTTTTTTTAGTATTTTAATTTTCTTGAAAAATTGACAATCATATATATATGATTGGGTTAATAATAAGGTCTGCACATGATGAGACTTATAATTGCTACGCTGTTTTCCAATTTTAATGACAAAGATTGATGTTACATAACATCTTTTTGTTATATTGTGGTTGGAGCGGAGTAGGTATAAATTCGATAAATTTAGTAATTTTGATTTAAATTTTGAATTTGTAGTATGTTATTGAATATGTACTGTGTACATATTATTAATTCAGAACATTTCGATAACTTTAAAGAATTATAATTTTAAATTTATTAATTTCAAATTTGGACTTCACTTCTCATTGTGTGTATGAGTGATCAAGTTAATTAAATAGTGATTTGTCTGCTAATTAAGAAAAAGGAAACTTATTATATAAAATAGAAACATCGTATAAATTTAGTAAATATAAAAATTCTCTTTATTAGGATATAATTTTATTTGTAAATCTCGAATAATTATGACAATTATTGTGTTTTTGTCCTTTCATTTTCTTAAAACTACACCATAAAATATGGAATTTCTTGTTTGTATTGTGTGTATGAAATCAAGTTAATTAAATGGTGATTTCTTTGATCGGAGTTGTCACATATTATACTTGTTTTTATTTTATTTTTCTTTTATCGTTCATATCGTGCAAGATTGAAAATACTCCTTATTAAAGTTTTTCCATTAGAATAGTTTGAATCTGATATATCTGAATTATAATAAAATGATCTTATTCATCCCGCTACACACATTTTAATGTGTATGACTGACTTGTAACATAAGCTTATAATGTAAAATTATTTGCGCTAGCAATATAATTAAAATCATAGTGTAATTGAAGTATATTTTTCTTGTTTGTGAAAAAAACAAATAAATTATGATAGTAACATCGACCATAATTTTGGGTGCAAAAAAAACAAATAAATTTGGTTATTTGTCACGGGGTTATAGGGGAGTGTATATATAAAATTTTCAATTTTTTATAAAACAAAACTAATTTTATCATCATTAATTATAATTACTAAATGGACCCATATATTAATGAAGAACCTATACTCAATTTCCCAGACATTTCTTTTTCTAGGTCAATATCTGCATTAAAACTCGATTATTAGGAGTCGTGTTAGGACAAAATTTCACATTAAACTCCTTAACAAGGGCTATTCACACCCAATTTGAATCTGAGACTTTTAATTAAAAATATATAAATACTTATCACATTATTTTCTTACGAGAAAAAGATTAAAGTATTTCTCTATTGAGAAGAAAAAACTATAAGGTTAATATTAGCTAAAGTGATGTTTGGGTTACAAAGTGTTTTTGCTTAGAAAAAAATAGTCATTTCTGGTAGGCCAGAGATGACAAAGGCCTACAGCAACTAAGAAGAAAGCCCACAAAAAGAATCTAGGCCCAAATGAGATGTATTTACCTCTTGTCCAAGCAAGAAATTGCTCAAGGTATCACCCAGTGTTTTCAAAAACGTTTTTAGGAGTGTCGGGTGACTTTCGGGATGGGGCGTGTCAAAAATGCTTGGTGACGCCAATTGAAGATGTAGATCCATAGGGTGTGAGCTCCAAGCATCACCTATGCGATTGATATTCATATTTTCAGAATTTTCGTAGAAAGAGATTGTTTGAAGCCTAATTACCAAAATAATGATTTAGTTTGTCTATTAATTATCAAACGTAGCAACAATTTCTTGGGGCATAGGAATGAAGTAGCTCTCTAGTACGCCCCTTGTCTTTGAAATTCACTCTGTATCACTCTATAATTATTCGTATATATATTATATTCAAAATCATGTATCTCAAATACATAACAAACATATACACTTAATTATGTGTATCTAAATATGAAATGTAACTGAAACACATGAATTTAAGAACAAATCACGACGGTAGAGTATTTGTCGTATCATTAATATCATTGTGTTGTTAAAAATCATGTATCTGAAATTTACTAGTGGATACATATATATGCTCAGATACCTCATTATTAAAAATACAACTCAAATCTTAATTAAGCGTATCATAAAGGAGGAGACATAATTAAGTAATAAATATGAGAGGGAAGAATTAAGAGATAGTGGTTGATTCGGACTAAAGTAGTTAATTAAGTAGATAATTAATCAATCCTAATTTTAAGAAAAGTGGGTATCTATTGTATGTTCAATAATATACTACTATATGGTATAAAATAAATGGTAATAAAGCTAGGGTTAACTTAACCTAAACCTAAGGAAGTGAAACCCTATAAAACCCAAAACACTAATCACTCCCACAAATTCTCACTTGCTTTGCTTCAATAAACCAAAAAATGTCACCTCCATCAAATAATTCTCAAATGCAACTTGCCATAGCAACACTCTTCGGAGCTTCCGTAATGGCTATCGCCACCTTCTACCTCCATAAACGCAACGTCGACGAAGCTCTCCGACGCCTCACGTCCCGCGGTCGGAAACGTCGACACAATTTCCCTATTTCCGATTTCGAACCGGAAGAATTTGATTTGAATGAAGATGAGATTGAGAATGTTAACACTATATAGAAATCCGCATCAGGTTTCCAAGGTGAACAACCTATGGTTGATGGAACAATGTAGGGATGGGAAGTCGGCAAAATGGGTCCCTAACTTCGAGAAAAGGATTGGCTTTGAGGACTGGCACGGGATACATGAGGTCAAATTTAAGTATAATTTGGTCTAGATACACTGTATCCAAATGAATTTACGTGAATTTGAGATATATAACAAATATGGCTTGCCTCCCTCTTATGTATTTGGTGTATCAGATACATGTAAATTATATCATGATGTGATTCACATGTATTTGAGATACATAACAAATCTCGCTCACTACTCTCCCTATTTTAATGTATCCGGTAGCATATCTAGGTATATCTTCCTCAATATATGATTGGAAACTCCTAAATGAACAAATCTCGTTCACCTCTCTCCCTACTTTAATGTATCTGGTAGCATATTTAGGTATATCTTCCTTAATATATGATTGGAAACTCCTAAATGAGCATAAGATACTTAATATTTTGAATATATATATATATATATATATATATATATATATATATATATCCTTTTTGGTATATGTTGCAAATATAGGCATGTTAAATTTGTGGGCAAGACAAGTACTAGAATCCAGCATATTACAAGGTAGTGTTCGAATCAACTAAAAAATTATATCGATAAGTAAAGTTTGTGATTATTGCGATAAGACAGATATGTTGAATATAGCTTGAAATTTCTATCGATTTGTCATGACTCACATGTTATCGTTGTACATTGACACAATTAAATGCATCTGCTTTATATGTGTTTCCCTTTAGCAAATATAAGAAGAATTAGAATATGTACTTTGAATGATTGCCACTTAGCTGCATCAAGTGCTTCATGGACTTCACATAAACAATAACAATATATTCAGTGTAATTCTACGAATATAGCATGAGGACTTTACATAAACATGATGCTACAAAAAAAGGTATGCATCACGAAAATAAAATATCTTTTGCTCAACCTCTCTCTCTGTATATTAAAATATTCACTAAATATCTATAAATTTTTTACTGTGATTATAAATCATAAACTTCAAATCATAAATTGGGTAGCAATTTGCTTGAAGGTCAAACAATTCTATTATGTCATTAAAAGCAAGTAAACAAAAAATAATACCTTAAGATCGCAGATAATTTCCTCAAAAATTTGGATAATGAACGTTACACCTTAAGCTCCACATATTTCTTAACAACTTTATTCAATTAAATTAATAAAGCCTATAAATGTTAAAATATTTTCTCCATAATGAAGAAAATTATAGCTACTATATTTAAAGTTTATATTTTTTTAAAGACAATTAAATGTTAACAACTTATTATAACTGATGAGAATTTCCTTTTTAATTGTAATAAAATAATATAATTATGTTTCTTAAAAACTAGACCTAATCAATGGATATAAAAGATATTTAATTTACTTTAATTTTAATAATTAAAAACTAGTTTGATAAATTTAATTTTAATTTTTTTATATCAAAATCAATTCAGAACGAACCACGAAATCGCGAAAAGACACGTGAATACCATTACCACATCAGGCCCGTGACACCCATTGAGTTTTCTTTTATTCATAAAACTATTTGTGCAAAGCTGATTGGTCTTTCCATATAGTATTCAACACCTAAGTTTGCAAAATTCTAACACAAATCTTGACGTCTATCGATGAATCGTGCTGTAGTGATGAGGTTATTCTATCATTAATCAAAGATTTCAAATTTGAATTTTATTAGGAGCTCATTCATATATGAGTCTTACAATGCGCGATTTAAATTTAATTGAGGCTCTAATATAAATTTTCACGTATAAAATTTAAAAAAAAATAAAAATTCCGTCAATAACAACTCTACAAGAGTGTAAATTTCTTCCTTTTAAACCATCGAACCTCATTCCCCATTCCTACATCCCTTGACCATCTTATCTCTCACCAATTGCCACTTTTAAAGCTATTTACGAATCTTATTTTTATAATATTTTGCTAGAATATATAAATATTTTTTTGATTAATAGTTTTTTACTTACCTATTAAATATTATAAAATATAAAAATACTATTTCATTTATCTTAATATACATGACCTATTCATATTTTACGAGTTAAACTGTTCAATTTCAACGATAAATCAAACATTTTCTTTATTCATGTATTTAAAAATTATGTATTACGTATATTTAAAAGATACTCCCTCCATCCACTATTGTTTATCATGGTTTTCATGTTTATAGTCAAACTATAAAAAAATTGACTAACATTTTAAGATATATTTTTTTATTATATTGATATGCAAAAAGTTGCAAATTTCTAATACTTTTCATATAGTTTTTGAATATCTAATTTTTTTTATTTAAAATAACGAACTAATATAATCTAATTTAACTTTAAAAATTAGTCAAATTAACTTTTGAAAAGCATAACATGACAAATAAAAGTGAACAGAGGAAGTAATATATAGAAAGATTATAATAATATATATATTTTTTATATCTCAAAATATTTAAAAGATATATAGAAATATTTGCTTTTTTCAACATTTTGTTATGCGGCCAATATTAGAACTTACTAATTAAGCCAGGGTTAACATAAACCTCAGAAACTGAAACCCTATAAAACCCAAAACGCTAATCACTCACACAAATTCTCACTTGCTTTGCTTCAGCAAACCAAAAAATGTCACCTCCATCAACTTCTCAAATGCAACTCGCCATTGCAGCACTCTTCGGAGCTTCTGTAATGGCTATCGCCGGCTTCTTCCTCCATAAACGCAGCGTCGATGAAATTCTCGATCGCCTCATCAAGCTTCGCCGGAAACATCAACACAGCTATCCTATTTCCGATTCCGATAAGGAAGAGTTTGATTTCAATGAAGATGAGATTGAGAAAGTTAACACTAGGAATGTTTATACCGGTAACTTATCGACTTCTATTGATAATATTGATGATGATGATGATTATGATGATAATAATGGTAATGTGTTGGGAAGTTACAGAGTTTCGTCGTCAATGCCTAATGTTCGTGTTTCGAATGAGTGGATGAATGAGGATTCGAGTTTAAATCGGACTGATAAGATACTATCGTCGAATTCCGTGGAGAGGCTTAGTTTGGTTCCTTCCAGTTCATATTCTCCTCGAAGCAAAAGTAAGAGTGGTACGTGCTCTGAACTCGATAGTTTTTTGAATTTTATTTGTGTGATTGGTATCCAGTATAAGACTAACTAATTTATGAGAATATGTTGGGATGAGATAAGTTGAGACAGGTAATATTTGAGGTGAAAATAGATTTGTGAGTATTCATTATATATTCTATACTTTGTCATATTGCAGGTGAAGAAAGAGCTTTGAGTAGCTTGAATCCGACGATGCGAGTGGAACCTGTTGGGAAGCCAATGACTTCGAAACTTTCAGCTGATTCTGTAGTTGAAGGTGTTGGCAACTCTAATGAGGACAAAGACGAGTTTGCTGTTGCTGCAGAGGATGTTGTATACTCTTACGAAAATGTAACATTTTTGAACTGCTCAAATGTGAATTCTGATAAGCTTCTGCCTTTTTTATGTACATATATGCATATCCAAATATAATCTTATCTAACTTTCTCTTCCTTACATCCAGTGGTGTTTTTGCATTTACTTATTTAATTACTGACATTTAATGTTGATTAATAAAACCTGAAGTTCTAGGTATATGAATGTGAAGTGTACACTTCACTGGATTTATAGAAGTAGTGTGTTTTATAGGTTAAGTAATTTTATTCACAAAGAACCACAATGCCAATGGGGCACTGAGTATATTCAAGGAGTATATCATTGTTGTTGTACCAAAGCGTTAAGTTTGTTTCTAACTCTCTGACTTTAGGTAGTATCTCAGGTGTGTGTTTCATGTGGTTAAAATAAAAGAAAATAAGAATGTCAAATCATTCTCTATATTGTGTGGCATGTGTGCATCAGTGCATGATGATGAGAATTATTTAATGTATTTGCTAAAAGAAAACAAGAGGAAGAGAAAGAAAAGACTGCATATGGCATGTCATACTGACCAAATTGCTATATGTGCTGCTTCCAACCAACCTAGCATTCTCTCCAATTTCTCAAAGCTTCTGAGCGTTCTACTAATTATTTCTTCTTCCCATGGATATTTAGAGTCTCTCATCTCGACTGATCAAATGTTGAATTGCATGTCATTAGTTTCACAAACATTGATGATTATTTTATTCAGCTTATTGACTTAAGGTAGTTCAGCTGCATCAGATTGCTATCCTCCCACCAGCCACTATGGTTTTAAGATTAGGACAATTAGATATTTTAAAACTGAAATCGCTCATGAAGTTACTTCTTTTGCTCCCATTACTTTGTAGGATATCGGTCCAACTGAAGAAGAATTTTCTGTTTCTGCCTTGACTGAAAGTCATATTCATCTTCAGCATAAAACAGCCGTACCTGAGGCAAGATCTAACATTGATCATGCAGTTGGAGAGGTAGACAAAGCATCTATGCACATTGTGGAAAATGATCCCAGTTTCTTCAACAACATTTTGCCCCTGCCTGCTACAACACATGGTATTCTCATCTTCTTGTTCTCTACAGGTTTTAGAAGACCATATCCTCTAGCAAGTGTTGCTTATGAATATCTCATAATAAATTATTTTCCTTGATAATCATGTAATGAGCTCTAAAAATGAATTGGAATTGTTACCTTTGGCCAATTAGTGATTACCTCTCTTAGAATAACTCAAATTCTTAGCTCAGAACTCTGATTTGTGAAGAGAACTTGTCTGTCCCATTACTCTTAATATACATACCGGGGTTTATGTGATCGCGGAACCCCTGCTATTATTGTGGAGCCAGATGAGCCGGGCTCTTGTCGCCATCACAGTCCATGCTTTGTAATTGTGGATGAGGCTCTGTAAGCCAAGGTCTTACATTGCGATCACGAAGTTGTTAATCCTGCATCCTCGATTCCTCTTTTCCGTGTTTGCGGCCTTGCTCTCTGTGATCACTGTTGTATCATGTCCAATTCTAAACTGATCCGAACAAGTCCGAACCCCCACGGGACTCATACCAACAAGTCATTAACAATTTAGGCAACATATAAATGCATTTGTTACATGGCTTGGTGCACAAAAACATAAATTGGGAGTGGACGGTCATTTGTTGTGATGTATTCTCATGCAATATTATGTGGTATACTAATGAGGGATGTGTCAACTACTACTAGTGAGATCTCTCAAATTTAAGAAAGTTTGTGTTATTGTGATCTTATTCATACCTAATATTATTCTTTCAATTGCTATCATTTCTTCTGCAGATCCTGGAAACGTCGAGGAGGAAGAAGTACTGAAGTTGATTCGTGAATGTTTAGATTTGAGAGAGAAGTATGTTTACAGGGAAGAAATTGCTCCATGGATGAAAGAGACAATAAGTGAATCAAAAGCGTCAGATAAGAAACATGATCCATTTAGCTTTGGCCACTTTGAAGCATCTTCTGTGAGTTGTGATCCTCAACTCATTTATGACCGTAAAGGGTTTGATTTTTAGGTTGCCGTATTCTCAGTATCTCAAAGTATGGATGTTGTCTCAAGCACAATTTCTAATAATAATACTTCTTGGATTGCACACAGCACCATTTTAAGATGGAGGACGGAGTTGTACGTGTTTATGCTAGTGAAAACGGTATGCTTGGTTTCAAAAATGGAGCACATTTAATTGGATGTAGTAGTTTGACATTGTTTCATCATTAATTCTTGTCTTCCTTCTTCATGGGATCTTCACGTCCTACCTTGCATGTTGTAGATACGGAAGAGCTGTTCCCTGTTGCTAGTGCAACAACATTTTTCACTGATATGCACCATGTCCTCAAAATAATGGCTGTAGGAAATGTTCGTTCTTATTGTCATCATCGTTTGAGATTTCTAGAGGAGGTGACGGGTTTGGCAATTCTCTTTAATTTCCCCCCTTTGTCCAATTTTGTTGTTATTGCACATTTTCTTGATATTGTACCGCCTGTTTATTCTCTTGTTTTTTTCATAGTATTTTCTTGATATGGTACAGAAATTTCGCCTCCATTTGCTCGTAAATGCTGACCGGGAATTTCTGGCTCAAAAAAGTGCTCCTCATCGTGATTTTTACAATATCAGAAAGGTTGATACTCATGTGCATCATTCTGCTTGCATGAATCAGAAGCATCTTCTGCGGTTCATCAAGTCGAAACTGAGAAAAGAACCTGATGAGGTAGGAAAATTATTTCTTCCAGGGAATATGCTTTCACTTGCAGATTTCTTAGGGTATATAGGCATGCCTGTTCTTTTGGTCTTAATAACATGACTCTTCACTAAACAGGTAGTCATATTTCGGGATGGACAATATCTTACACTGAAGGAAGTCTTTGAGAGTTTGGACTTGACAGGGTTTGCATCAACCTTCCCCTGCTCTCTTTCGTTTTTCTGCATAAGTTCTAATATTCGGCTATCTGTGCCCAGGGTGGGAGGTCCACTATTTATTCTTTCTCTTCTAAGCACTTTATTTGCAGGTATGATATGAATGTTGATCTATTGGACGTACATGCTGATAAGAGCACATTTCACCGGTTTGACAAATTCAATCTCAAATATAATCCATGCGGACAAAGCAGACTCAGAGAAATCTTTTTAAAGCAAGACAACCTTATCCAAGGTGTGTTCCTTGAAAACACAACTCCTAACAGTGAATTACTTATCCTACAGAGTTGTCATTTGGCATCAGCAGTTCTAACTTATTTTCTTCAATTTTATCCTGAATCTCCTGTAACACAACTGTCATAATTAAAGCATATGATATGAATTTATTTGGTTTCCATTGAACACATTCTGCAGCAGTTAACTTTTGTTTTTGTTCAATTAAAAATCTCTGCAGCGAGTAATTTTATTTGGAACCTCCATCAAGGCAACTGTTACCATACTGTTAAAGCTGCACTTTCTTTTTTGTTGACAGTTGCTTGATGACACCTAATTATTCTTTCGTAACAGTCCACAATAAATTTCTTCGTTTTCAAAATATTGTCTTATTCAGGACGCTTCTTGGCTGAAGTCACTAAGGAAGTCTTGCAAGATCTTGAAGCTAGCAAATACCAGGTACAACAACATACCTTAATCAGTATTGTGACGACTTAAGCATGTGCAACTCTTTTTTCTTAACATGAAATGTGTATATTTTCTTAAAAGCTGAATATAATACCATTTTACTCATTCAGTTGTTGCCCCAGTTTCCTGAAATTACTGAACAATGATCAACTCTGCATACTTCTTGATAAATAGAAGAATATTACATTAAATGTTGTGAGACTACTAAAAGTCTTACTTCGTTTGACCTTGTATCTGGGAGAGCTTACTGTCATTTATTTTGAAAGGATACTGCCAATTGTCAATATCATTTGTGCTCTGATTATCTTGATTTGAACTTGACCTAATAAGAGCATACCATTTGCAAGAGCCCAAACTGCTGCAATTATGCCTCATTGAAGTGTGATCCCCACATCTAACAACAACTTGTTGAACGGATTGGATGACCAAACTTGAAAACAAGTTGGCTGTCAAAGTTAGATTAGGATAATTAACTAGGGACAGGGAGAATTTGACACAAATGGCTTCTTTTCTGGAATGGCGTATGGATTCAACTGTTGTTTGCAAATATATGACTTCTGCTGACTGAATATTTCCTCTAATCTTTATCTCTTTGCCATTACAAGCTGTTCATGAGAAATTGGTTCTGTTAGTCTAATTTTGTTGCTGTACTCAGAAGTACCAGATTCATAATTGTCGATCTGTTGATGTGCAACTTCTTGTTTATCCGGGAATTTTCCTGGGGCTTCATGCTGATTGGAAATTACTGTTTGTTTTTTGTGATTAGAAAAATCTTTAGTTTTTGTTTGTATCTTAAGTTTTTTTTTTTATTACGGGGTGTTCAGGGTACCTTCTACCTCGCAAATAACTCTATCCACCAAGGTTTAGAAATATGAATAGAAAAACCACCAAACTACTACATCTTCCCCCCCCCCCTCCCCTCTCTCTTGCATCTACTGGGTATGAGTCCCAGTCTCTCATGGTCCATCCCAGTTTCATTGACCACTAGAAACACGCTTGGCTACTTTTTTTTTATCTTTAAATTGCTTGCTGCATTTGACTGTAGTTCTTGCAACTTGTGAGAATGCCCCGTTTGATTGGCTTAGGCAGTTTGTTACCCTCAAGAGTGAAAACTGCTTCCAATATGACCTATGGGTACTTAATAATACTTTTAAGATATAATATGTAGCTATCACATTAGCCTTTGTCTCCTGTTTTTTTATTCTAGGCTCTGATTGTTAATATACACCTTATTTGCGGAGTACTTCTTTCATAGTTCAGTATGGGGACTATTTGCCGTTATAATGTTTGACAATCCTTTCTTCTTGAACAGTTGGCTGAATACAGAATCTCCATCTATGGAAGGAAACAAAGTGAATGGGATACACTGGCTAGCTGGTTTGTGAACAATGAACTTTATAGCCAAAATGCAGTATGGTTGATTCAGGTGGGTGTTATGCTGATCATGTATTTTTTGTGTAAATTAAGCCCTTTTTTTCATTTTATATTCTCGTATTTGACTGGACACAGAGCTTAAAATGTTGACCTTTTTATTCTACTAGCAGTATATTGAAGTAATTGGTGAATATTGAATGCTTATTTTATAGTGAAAATATTAGTTCAAAATTTTAAATTTGAATTGTTAGAACTTTTGAAAGTTGTATAGAACAATATTATTCACCATAGATTTGGAGTTTGACACCTTTGAAGTTAGGTCACGATCTGCTTGATCGAATATGATGCATTTAACCCGAAATTCAAACTTTTCTTGACTTGCTCCTCATTACCAAGACAATTTAATTTCAGAAGCTTTTTTTTTTAATGATAAATCACTATCCACTATATGGCCATTCTTCTCCACTTCCTTTTCCAAGTGTAGCTAGCTGAGTGTTGTGGTTGCAATAGGCTTGTGTTCTCTGTTATTTTGGTGCATGTTTATCGTTATCACAATATTATATTGGTGATTCTCTTCCATTTCTGGCCCATTTCATGACGTGCTAATGCCTACAAGAGCGGATCCACGTTGCGAAGGGGTGTCAAGCGACCCCTTCCCTGGAAAATTTTACTAAGTATATAACAAAATGACCCTATGTGATAAAACTTATTAGCTGGCGCATTGGTTTGCTGGCAGATTTTGTTGATTGAGGTTGGGGGTTCAAACCCAATCAATGCATATATTTTGCAAAATATATCATACTTAAGCTTAAAATTGTGGTTAAATAGGGTTGAACTCAAAAGCTCTTCCAACTTAATAATATAACCTAATTATATCTATGATGATAATTGGAACTTTTATCATTCCTTCCCTAAAAGTCGGCACTGCTTCCTAAAAATTCTGTGTATGTCA
>CM040622.1:2131812-2143657 GCA_022817965.1 Solanum lycopersicoides | reverse complement strand
GATCATTTCCATCCCTCTTGAAGATAGCATGTGGCTTTTCATCTAGCACAAAAATAAGATCACCCGGGGCAGCTCCATATTCATAGTCCCCTTTCTCTGGAAAAGTTATTTTTGTGCCTTTCTTCCAACCTGGTTTGATGTGTATTGCTAAGACCTCTTCAACAGTTGTTGGCTTACTGCAAAAACAAATTCACACATGGAAGAAAAGTGATTACAATAGGACTTGAGATTAGAACCACTGAGTGGAATAATTGAGTGAAAATTCATAATTTTATACATTCATGGCTTGTAATCCACATATTTGCAGAACTATTGTCAACCATTGCTTTGCTACCCCCACCCTCACATTGACCATCCAAAAAAATAACTATTCCTTTCAGTAGCTAAAAGTTTTGCCTCCCATTACCTAAAGCTTTTAAAGTAGTTTTATCATTGCACAAGGGAATCAAAACACTGAGCACGATCAATCAGCATACCAAGGTGATCATAAGCTCTATCTATAAAGAAAATGGGACGGTAAAGTTAGTTTATGAGGCGAGAATTACGAAAGATCATACACACATAGAATTAGACATTTGGAGCGTGGACAATATAACATTGGGTAAAGCAATAGTAAGGGTAGGGTTGGCTCATATACCATGTAAAAAATGGAATTTAGGCTTGACTTAACACTAAGGGTGTGTTTGGTATGGAGGAAAATGTTTTCCATGGAAAATGTTTTCCTAGAAAATGTTTTCTTGGAAAACAAGTAGATTTTAGACTTATTTTCTCATGTTTGGTTGGTGAGTAGAAAATATTTTCCAGAAATGATTTTTAGTGTTTAATTTATGAATGGAAAATGTTTTTGAGAGACATCTTTATTTTTAATAGAGTAAAAATAATTTATGAAATTGAAAATATTTTTTTAAAAACAAAATTATTATTTTTTGGGGTGGTGATGGGGGTGGGGGGTAGTGGGTGGGGGAGGAGGTAGGAGTGAAAAAATAAAAACAAAATTAATTTTTTCCCCCAAAAATATGTAATTTGAAATTGGTGGAGAGTTTTGGAAAATGTTTTCCTTAATTTTTTTTAAGGGAAGTCATTTTCTTTAATTTTGAGGAAAATGAGTTGATTTGGAAAAACATTTTTCAAAACTTTTGTCCCAACCAAACATGGAAAAATTGGAATCATTTTCCAATTCTTCATACCAAACACTCTAAAAGCTAGATTATAACGTGAGACTATATAAGGGGACAACAACTCATCCTCCTCAACCAATATGAGACAATTAATATTTTGAACAGGGGAATTGTAACCGAGATCCATCTACCTCCCAAGTGACCATAAATAAGCATTAAGCAACAGGGACTTTATATACATCTGCAAACTGGCCTGGGTTTAAGAGCTTTTGATCGAAAGAATTGCCATGTATTTTCTCTAAAACAATCACATGTCTTTTTACACCTTTAAGACTTGTTAAGTAACAAAGAAATGACAGCATTACATGTTTCGTTAATGTACGAATGGAGGATGCGCAAAAGCACAAGAGTTAACAAAATAAATATCTAGTCCATTCAATTAGCTGAAAAACATTTGGTCAAGATGCAGTTAAGACATTAATCTCACTTAAAGATAATTTTGTAAGTCATGGGCACAGAAATAACTTTGCAGTAGGTTGACAGCTAGCTTGCCAGTACAAATTGAAGAGAACTTCTAGTATCACAAAGCCAAATTATTGAGTAATAAAATGACATGGGTCCAATCAGAGTAAAATGGGTATTAATCCTTTAGCCAGTCTCAACTACTATAGTTGTTGTGAAGATAGTTTTCAACCACTAAAATTCAAAAATATGAAGTTGATTACTTTACCCATGTGAGTTTCATCTTTCAGAACAAAAACTTAACACTAACACATACGATAATCCTATTTCATCCTCAATTCCTACGTTGCGTGGACTCTGCAAAAACGCTGCCGCACCCATGACAGATTCTCTAAAAGACACTATTTTTGGAGTATCTGACACACACCCATCGACATTTTGAAGAATCCGAGCAACAAAGCTCAATTCTATCAAATAGATTTTTGCTGCAACACCAAGGTGTTCTAACCTCTCTGCCATTTCAAACCATGTTCTTTATAGCTATGTCAAGCAAGATACTAGCTGATACACATTGGGATGTCCAAGAGCTATCAAACTTCTACCATACTCCACCAAGGACGCAGTTTGAAAACAGAAATCGGAACTTTTGTCTATTGAACCAGGTAGAGAGTCAATCTTAACTATTAAACATCAATGAATCTAATAACCATAGAAGCATAAAGGACCTCAGTTTCGCCAAATCACCCAAAAAAAGTCATACACAATTCAGCTGTTAGCAAATTCAGCAATTGAAAAACATCAACTTCTATCATCCAGAGTTCAAACAAATACCAAATACCAAATACCAAAACACCTACTTTTTTTGCTACCAAATTTGCATCCAATCTCAGCAATTTGATGACAAAATGAAAATTAGTTCCAGCTACAGAACAATTTTGATTTAGACAGTACAATAATCTCAGTCAATGCCTCAGAAGAAAAGTAAATTAAACTTTTTGATTCAAAAAAAAGTAAATTGACTAAAAATAAACAAAGCCATGCTATATTAAAAGAATATTTATATTTTTCGAATTCATCAAAGATATATTTAATATAGAAATAAATATATGCAATTACGTATTCAACGATGACGCACAAATATACTTGGTATACCTACCCAGAGTCATCCAGAAGAATCCTTGAGATCTTCATTTTCCTTCTAGATCCTTTGTAAAGTTCTTCCAAGCTACACGGAAGTTTATTCTCCACCGGCGCTGCTTTCCGACCAACTCCGGCACCAGAACCACTACTAAGCCCCTCCGATCCACCAAAAAACTCAGCAAAAATATCCTCCGCATCACGCGTATTGAATCTAAACCCTCTACCATTACCAGTACCAGTACCACTACCAGCACTAGTCGGTGATGCCGAAGCAAATTGACCAGACTTCAACGCATCGTCACCGTACAAATCATAGATCTGACGCTTCTGAGGATCACTAAGCACATCATACGCCTCAGAAATCTGCTTGAATTTCGCTTCTGCTTCCTTATTGTTCTGACTATTCTTATCCGGATGCCATTTCATCGCTAATCGCTTGTACGATCTCTTCAAATCTTCTTCACTCGCATTCCTAGATACTTTCAGTAAGTTATAGTAATCAACTCCCATTGTAGCTAACCGTCGGAAAAATCACCACCGGTGATCGTGAAATGCGCAAGGTAGATGAAATGATTGATGTTGAGCTAAGATACGCCCTTAGTGAGATAAAGAGATCTTTTATATTCGAATTTTCGTTAAAATGACTGCGCTGTTACAGAATGATAATGACTATAGCCTTTTTCAAAGGGATAAAAGCACACTGACATAAAAAGAAGAGATGGAAGAATCATGTTACATTATTATAGCTTTTTTTTATACAAATTATAAAAAAAATTACTTTTATTAAAGTATGAATTCAAATTAATTAAATATTTTTTTTTTGTAATTTGAATACATGAGATAATGATATGATGTTTCGTACAAATGAAGAAGAGATACATGTCTGGAGTTGGCTAATTAAACAGATCGAGTAAGTTCAAATGGACGTAATATGAAATTTATTAGGCTAAAAGCTTTACAGAGTGCAACAATAGTTCAGAAATCCTCAACTGATACCAACAACAATGATCGTTGGAGACGTATCAGGAAGAGGTATTTAATTAGATAGGACATGATCTTAGATAAGAACTTATGGAGGATACGAAATATAATGAGGGAGAGTAGTTTTATTTTTTCCTTCCTACATTCTATTATATCGAGAGTTTCTTATTACTCCATCTGTCCACATTTAATTGTCATAATTTCCTGTTTTAACGTTAACTTATAAGAATTTTAACTAATATTTTACCATACATTCTTTTATCATATTGACCATGAAAGTTACAACTTTCACATTTCTCACATTTTTTCAATTTTCATTTATATAATATTGTTTGACTAAACATAAAGTTAAATAATAAAATAAAAAGCTTTTAAACTTCCTAAATTATATGTTTTCTAAAAAAAAAAAAAAAAAATTGAATTTTATAATAATGTCGAAGTGGCGCAATGTGATTGGATGTGAAATGAGTTTGATGACGGAGCTGTTAAGTAGTAAAGTAGTAGGCGAAGAGAACGTGCATGCGGTTAAAGAGAGTGGGGACCACAGACAGTATCTTTACTTGGAAACAGAATCTCTTCTGTGTGCCAATTTGGCGACTTGACGGCGGACCCCCTCTACGACGTCGTATTGTCAATAACTCCGTTTCGAAATATATTTAAAACACGTATTAGAAAAAATAATGTATGCATTAAAACTAAAGAAAATATTATTAATTATATTATATTCTTTATTGTTATCTGTTGTATTGTAATATTGTATTATTAGTTTAAATACAAAATGTGTTTTAATTGTTACGTAAATGTCGTTATATTGTTTAAATTCATACTAAGGTAAGCCTAGAAATTCATAAGTAACGATCAATTTAATGTGATTGCGTTGTTATCTATCTTTACTAACTATTTAATAATTTTATTTTATTTTTTTACCCCATGTAGATTTATCGTGTATCCTACTTTTCTGATAGTTTATTATTACTACAACAAAAAACATTTTAGCAGTAATAATTAAACATGCGCATTAACAAAAAGTGTTAAAAATTTTACCGTCATTATTTAATTTTCATTGGATCAAATGTCGTTATAGGGTTTAGGGACATTCAGAAAAAGTGCTACTACAAAATCACAATTAGCGACACTTAAGTTATTTTTGTTAATTAATTCTCGTTAAGATCATTTTTGGTATAGTGTACGGATATATGATATGTAATTATGACAATTTATCCGAATACTCTATTTATTAAATAATATAATATAATACAATACATTATGGCACAATACGTTTTGGACCTATTGATAAATAAGATAGAAAGTATGGGCCATAGTATTTATGATATAAAACAGTGTTGATTTTAATTGTAGTGGCCCAATTTTGAATTATAAGTTGGGACACTTACCAAGAGGTCTCTTTACAATTGCAAATGAGATGGTACCACACCTAAGGTAAACGCCAATTCTCAATTATTATAGCACATGAGAGAGATGTAACAACACTAGATTTCAACTTTGATTTTTTTCTTTTTCTAAAAGTTCTTTCACAAACAACTTGGTAATCTAGAATAATATCTTCGACTATGAGAAGCAGGAATGTCGACGAACAGTTGTTTGTTTTTAACTAAAGTGACCTTTACACATTTTGAACAGATTATTCTTAAATGTAAGTACATAGCTTAAACACATAGGTCGTTCAAAAATTATAGTGTTTCACTCTGAAAGTATAATTTAAAATGATGAATAATGAACTTATTCATATGACTAGATTTTCATATGCAAAGTAATCGATTTTATCTAACTCTACTAGATTAAACAACTAATCTAGTTAGGAAATAAAATCCAAATACAATATATAGTTGTAATGCAAGAGTAATGATGGGAAATTTTCTATATGGGATTCAATAGCTTCTTTCGACATATTAATAGAGTTGTGAAAAAAGGGTTGATCCTGCCTCATTCGATCCAAGTCTCGCGGGTCAAGAAATTTGATGGGCTAGAGTGGATCGGCGTTTCATTTGGAAGGGCCTGAAAATGCTCAACCCAGTGCAACCCTAGAATGGTCGAGCGTTAGGGCGGGCTAGCCCTTTTTTCAGACTTAAAATTCTATAACATCAAGAAAATGAGAAGATTCTCATATCAAATATGACAAACAATGGTGTTGATTCAATAACACTAACAAAAAATCTAATGTGATTGTCATGTATTTGGATACTAGATACGCGAGATACATGTATCTAGTGTGATGCATCCCAGATACACGAGCGAGATAAGATTGTGATGAGTGAGATGGGAGGAAGGCGAGGGCATTGAATTTTTCTATGTATCCTAGATATATGTGAATCCACTTGAATAGAGTGTATCTAGAACAAATTAACCTAAATTTTAGTCTATGTATCCTAAGATGTATGTATCTGGACGTCCCAAAGTCTGGTAAGATTCATAATATTACAATAAAACAGACATTTAAGTAATTAGCACATATATATACTAGTGACCGATTGTTGTTTTGGCCCATGGTTCGACCTCGATCTAACCCGATCAAGTCTCAAGGGTGAATGACTTTTATGGATTGGGCTTATAAGCCTTAGTTTTAAATGAGCTTGAAAAATCATATTCCAACCTTTCCCTAGGAACGGATTGGGTTGGTCTAGCCCATGCGTTAAGCCTATTTTGACGACTCTAAACATTTATATTTGGTTGATGAATAAAATCACAAATTGAGTCAATTCGATTTTTTTTTTTGAGGATTTATCTCAATAGTTATTTCTTTTTTCTTGTTAAAAGTGAGGCAAGGTAAATATGGGGCCCATGAAAAGTGAACCCAAGGGTTTGTGCCAAAAAGAATTAGAAGGAAGTAATAGTAAATTCATTTTCCAATGAAATTAATTTAGTTAACCATTATTACAAAAACTAATATATATTCCATTCTCAAATTTTTAAGTTGTAAAGAAGTTGGTTAATTTCCTTTTGCCACTTTGTATAGACCTTCAAGATTAAAATTTTCGGGAGATCAACAATTAAGTGAATTATTTGTTACACCACATATATAGCACATGGTATCTAGTGCATTCATATATATATACAAATAAAAAAGAAATTATTAAGATATAATTGTATAAAAAATGGTGAAGGTAACAAGCAATTTGTTCACTCTAATTTTCTTGTTCATTTTGTTAGGTAAGGTTTCTCTATTTTCTCTCTTAATTCTTTCATAAGAGTCTCTCCTTTTCTTTCTTCTTCTTAAGGTAATTAAAGTAGACTAGTGTGATCATTTGATCCAAATAATAACATGTTTACCGTTTAATTAAAAATTAATCGATGAACATTCTAACTAAATATTATAGTATAAAGTCGTAATTATTGTCATTAAAAGACATATACATGCGTTATGAAGAGAGAGAAATGATTTTTTTTCCTTGGTACATAACACACCCTCAATTTTGATGTATTATCAATAAATTTAACTTTTTGATCTCTTAACATTTCTTATGATTTATTCACAGATTCACCATCATATATGGTATCGGGACAAGTTCAAAATTGTAAAAGTCAAAAAGATTGTGAACCCGCGTCTTGTAAACATGGAATTTTACTATGTATAGAAGGATTTTGTATGTGTGATGAGCCACCAATGTACGTGAATAGTGATGGTCCTTGCAACAAGAAAATGTATACATGGAAATTGTGTTTGTAGTGGTCCTTATTGTATGTGAACATGAAATATAATTAAATATAAAGAGAACAATTTCTATCTTATATTTCTATTTGTAATTAAGAAAAAATTACAATGTAAGTAGTCTAATATCTTACAATAAAATGAAAATATTAAACAAAAGTAAATTCCTTTTGTCACTTACTGCACCTTAAATTCCATTTGTCACTTAATGCACCTTAAATTCCTTTAAAACATAACATGTGCACCACCTATATATATGTGTCACATGATATATATACAAATCAAATAAAAAAAAAATCATCAAGATCTAGAAAATGGAGAAGGCAACAAACATTTTGTTCTCTCTTACTTTCTTGTTCATTTTGCTAGGTAAGGTTTTTCTATTTTCTCTATTTATTCTTTCAATTTTTCATTAATATAAAGTACTTCCATTCGTTTCAATTTGTTTTTATATAGTATCGTCGTTCTATGTCAATTGTCCTCCTCTACCATCTTGTTCCACCCTAGGTCTCCCACTCGCACTCTTTGTCGTTCGCCCTTATGTAGTATATTTTCTTATTTACTTATACATTTTTCTTCGTACCAAACACACTTTTAATTTTTATTTATTGTCAATGAGTTTAACTATGTATCGATCATTTAACATTTTTTATGATTATTTTACAGGTTCACCATCATATATGGTATTGGGACAAATTCAAAAGTGTAAAGTCCAACAAGATTGTGATCTTGGAATCTCTTGCAAACATGGAATTCTACAATGTTTTGAAGGATTTTGTATGTGTGACAATGAGCCACCAATGTACCTAGCAAGTGATGCTTCTTTAAGGAAGAATATTCAAGTTAATCATTGTACAAAGGATAGTGATTGTGCAAATAAATGTCCTCCCATATGTCCTGCAAGTTGTTTCAATGGAGTTTGCTTTTGTAGTGGTAGTGAGTGTTGAGGCCAAAATTGAGTCATGAAATATATATATAATAGAACAATTTATCTCAATCATATATCTTATAATAATAATGATGTTATTTATTAATTTGTTTCTTTTGTTTTCTGTTATAATGAAATGCTATTAAAAGAAAATATAACATAACATAAAATTAATTCAGTGAAAAACTTAGTTATTATAAAGTAATATTGTTGTGAACGTGGATAAGTTAGAGGTTGACTAAGTTGTTGTGTGTGTGAGTCTGTGACTAAACCACAAAGAGGCCCAAGAATTAGACAACCCAATAATAGATTTGCTTGGGATCTAGATTGAGTAGTGTTTAAATGATTTTCATCTACGGTTATGGAAGGGTATGCGACATGCGTTAAGTGAAGTGAATGATGTTTCAGTACTCTCCTTGTAATTCAAGTGTTGTCGTTGTAATTTGATTATCTTATTATATAATGTTTGGATATTTGTGTTGAGAAATCGGTTTGTTTCAAATATCTTCATAAAAAATGGATGTTATAAAAAGATTTGACTCTACGAGCAAAAATTTCTTCTAAGAAAAAGACATAAAGCAAATTTATCCCAATAATTAAGTGAAACCGTAAACGGATAGTAATTTTGATTTACTTTTAATACGTTAAGGGTATCTAATAAGTGATGAAAAGAAGATTTTTAAAATTTTCTAATACGTTAAGGACATTAAGCTTTGTTCCTTTTTCTGTTTGCCAAATTAAAGTAGAAAGTGTGTGACAGACCTAACTAGGATAACCTATCTTGTAATTGTTCATAACACTAGCTAAGACGCTAGCTAGTTCATGATATTAACTTATCTATCGAGAAATTTAAATAAATATCATCAAAATTTTAAATAAGGTGGTGTTTATATTAATAAAAATAAAAATAAAGATTTAAGGCCAACAATTTAGCATTTTGATTCTTCTTTTTCTTTACTTTTAAAAGGTTTAATTTGTCTAAATATAGCAATACCATCACAAGGCTCATTTGATAAATAAAATGAAATAAACAAATAAACAAAACTAAGAGTGTCCATCAATCCACCAAACCTTTACAAAAAAATTACTTTATTTGTTTCATTTTATTAGTTTTATTTTTCTTCTAATCGTTTTTTTAAAATCTTTTTTTTAATTCTAAATTTTTACATGACGTATTTAAGACATATTAAATAAATTTTTTGATACATTGTATATATCTTTAATCTAAGAGCACAAAATTTAAAGTCTTTATCATTTTTAAAATTTTATATCAAGTCAAGTCAAATCAAATATATTATTTTAAATTTTTCTTAAAATAATAAAATATAAATTTGATTCCGTTTAATTCCCAATTGACTTCCAAAAAAATTAACTAATTTTCTTTTATTGCTTATTATACATTTAAGATTTTAACCATATTTGGAGTGCATCAATAAGGCAAGTTGGTGGTGCACCATCTATATATATGTATTCTACCACATATATTTTTTACACATTTATATACAAAAACAAAAGAAAAAATATCACTCAAATATAGAAAATGGAGAAGGCATCAAGAACCTTGTTCTCTCTTTTTGTTGTGTTCATTTTGTTAGGTTAGATTTCTTTCTTTTTTCGTAAATGAATCGATACTGCAAATAACATTTTACATTGATTGTTTTCTCTTAACCCCGCCCCAATCACCTCATCTCATCCATAACAATTATTTCTATTTATTTTCAATGAATTTAATTATTGATCTTAACTTCTTCTTTTTATTGTTTCTTATATAGGTTCACCTTCATGTATGGTGATGGGACAAGGCAAGGCATGTGAAAGTGTCAAAGATTGTTATACTTTATTTTGCAAACATGAACATCTAGTTTGTTTAGAAGGACATTGTATATGCAATGAATCACCAAAAGAATTTGTAGATTCTTGCAAAAATGGTGGTGATTGTAAGAATCCATGAAAGGTGTAACAAAATATTTTATATTATTATTTTAGTAAACTAATAATAAATATAGTTATTATCATTTTCTTATAACCCTCCATTTGCCTTCTTGATGATTTTACATATTCTATATAGTTTAATTTGTTGTAAAATGTAATATATTTCATTTTCCATTTTATTAATTTCACTTATTATGCTTGATTGCTTTTGATTGTTAATCTTATATAATTAAACCTACAATGAAAAAGAGTATCACCTTTAAGATATATGATTAGGGTTTGAAAGTAAGACGGTTAAAATAAATTTAAATATATGTAATTTATGCTATTTATTTAAAATTTTATAGATCAAATTCAAAATAATTTAAATTGGATGGAAAAACTACATAATACAACAATCAAGTGTTCTTAGTCCCTATAAAGGCCCATAATTTAGATATTTTGATAAAAACATGTTTAAGATTGTAATCACAAGATTAAAAGATATTTTGATACATTTCAAATCTCTTTAATTTAAAATTATAAAATTTAAAAGGCTTCATTATTAACTTGTCAAATAAAAACAAAAAAAATAGATTGAGGTAGAGAAAATATGTTTTAGATGTCATTGAAACTAATTATTGTAATTAATTAATCTTGTTACTATACATAATTATACTCACTTTGTTCATTATTTGCAAAAAGGGGTTCTGCTCATCTCATACTGTCTATGATTCAATCAATATTTTTCTTTTGTCCAGAAAGCAAGTTCTTTACCCTCTTATGTGGTATATATTTTCTGACACAAATTCAAATTTAGTTAGATTTTAATATAGATATCGATACTGGGTGGGAAATCGAAAAATAAATAAAGATATTTCCCTCTTAATTCTAATACTATCATAAAAATGATAAAATCATAAATATTAAATATCTTAAAATGATTATAAAATCTTAAATATATGAATATCTTCATAAAATGATAAAATATAAATTAAATTTGATTACATTTAATTCCCAATAGACTTCCAAAGAAATTGATTAATTTTATTTAATTGTTTATTATAGATTTTTACCATATTTGGAGTGTATCAATAAGGTAAGTTGGTGCTGCACCATGTATATATTTGTATCCTACAACATATGTTTGTGCACATTCATATACAAAACAAAAGAGAAACTTTCACTCTAATATTATAGAAAATGGAGAGGGAATCAAGAATCTTGTTCTCTCTTGTTATTGTGTTCATTTTGTTAGGTTAGATTTCTTTCAATTTTATCTCTTTCTTTTTCATAAAGATCGTGTTTAGTTGTTTAAATTTTTTTGAAAAATAGATATTTTTCTAGTGAAAAAAATTCCTTGAAAATTAGAAAAATTATTGATTGAGACCCTGAACTCAATAAAAGTAGGGATTTACTCCTATTCGAACAACTCATCCATGTGTACTTTATTTATATATATTTGATCTGTATACACATATCATCGTCAACATTCAGAAAACATAATTTACTGTAAACAAACTGGATGCATAGCAAGGGTCTTGACGGACGTCCACAAAAATTTTGGCACTTTTGACGTCGGTATCCGGATCACCCAAAAATGGTGTGCTATAGCACACGAAAAATCATCGAAATGGG